>JAGXOD010001434.1:0-77500 GCA_020368025.1 Brachyhypopomus occidentalis
TTTTATTTACTTATTATTATGGAGAAAAGCCTGCTGTCATTTACTATACGTTTAAAATAATATATACAGGTGAAATAATCTATGTTACAAAATACCTGTAAAATTATATTATGTTTGTGACGCGGTGATAGAGGCAGCAGGAGGCAGAGGCTGAGAACTGAAAGCTTTATTCTCCATCATAAAGACAACACAAACACTCAGGCCAGACAGGCAGGCATGTACAGGAGCACATACAGGAGCACTCAGCAGCATCCAGGTAGGCAGACCAGCACAGGAGAGGGATCCAGGCAACGAAGGAAGACGGCTTGTTCCGTGACGTCAGACGAAGGCGCAAACAATGTGCAGCACTGGACTGCAAGACCTGCGGGCTTAAGTGCAGTGTGGGGGAATTGTGCACAGGTGTCAGTAGTGCGGTGATTGGGATCTGGGGCGTGGTGTGCGATGAGGGGGCGTGTGTCTAGCTGGGATGGGCATGTGTCGGTGAGAACCGGTCTGGGCACACACCCTCTGGTGGCTTCCCTGCCGTGCCACTGTGACAATGTTTAATTTTTATAGTTAAATTGTGACGTCATATCAGGGACAGCAGGAGTCAGGGGTTGTGGGCGAACGGATTTATTATCCATAGCAAACAGAGAGAAAAAGGACTCAGGCCAAAAGGCAAAAGGCAAAAAAGAAAAGACGATACTGTAAGAATGCGGACTAGCACCACAGACGTAGCACCACTTTAGTGTTTCTTAAAAGCACTCCAGTGCAAACACGTAGGCGAAGGCTGAGTAATGTGCAGCACTGGATGGCAGAACCTGCGGGCTTAAGAAAGGAGAAAGTAAATGTGACACAGGTGCTAGTACTGAGGGGATTGTGATAAGGGGAGGGGTTGTGATGAGGGGTGTGTGTGTAGCGTTGACTATGACCCACGTCCGCAGCGCCCTCTGGTGGCTTCTCTCCTACCAGCCACCGTGACAGAGCCCCCCCAGGGACTTCTCCAGCCGTTCCTTCCTGGGACGCCCTGGTTCGGGGAGCCGGTCGCTCAGGGACGCTCCCGGTGGAAGGAGGCTATTAAGGAGGGGTCCAAGATTTGAGAAGCCGGCACCCGACCGCTCCTCGGGTCGTACCCCTCCCAGGCCACCAAGTACTGTAGTCGCTGTCCTCTGCGCCTAGAGTCCAGCAGCTTACGCACCTGGTAGGCCGGTCCATCATCTAAATGTATCGGGGGACGGCGGCGTAGCCTGTCCCTGCTGTTCCAGCGGTCCCTCACGGCACGGCTTCAAGGCGGAAGTGTGAAACGACCTGGAAACACGTCTATCTGCCGGAAGACTCACCCGTACGTCACTGCACGCGCGCGCAGTGATTACGTATGGGCCCACGTACCTATCGTCCAGCTTGTCGCCCGACCCGAAGTCTCCGTCGCTCGTGGAGACCCACACCTTTGGCCCACAGCATAGTCCGGTGCCTCTGATCTCCTGCGGTCTGCTTTCGCCTTTGAACCTCCTCACGGCGGCGCATACTCCGCCAACGGGAGTAGCGAGCCCAAAGTGTCTGCATGCGCTACAGTACGCGCGCAAGAATCTCCCCAGCTCCTGATTCGTCCGCTCCACCTGTCCATTCGCCTGCGGATGATAGCCAGAGGTAAGGCTTACCGTGATGTTGAGCTTGCTGAGGAATTCCTCCAGACACGCGGGAGAAGTGAACTGCGGACCCCTATCCGACACTATGTCCTCAGGCAGCCCGAATTGCCTGAAGGCGTGCCGGAATAGGAGGGTCGCAGTCTCAAGCTGTAGGCAGTCCCGGTAAGGGGATGAAACGAACCATCTTAGAGAATCTGTCAATGACGACCATAATGGGCGAGTTTCCCTCAGATTCAGGGAGATCCGTTAATAAGTCCGTAGCGATGTGTGTCCATGGGTGCTCCGGCACGGGCAATGGGCATAACACCCCGCTGGAGGCGTCCTCGGCACCTTGCTCCTGGCACACTCATGGCAGGAGCCTACGTGTTTCAGCACATCGCGTGAAGTCCTCGCCATCAATAACGAGCCCCTAGTAGTTGGGCCGTTTTTGTGGTGCCCGGATGTCCCGTGCCCATCGATGAGTGGTCCCAGCTGATTAACGCCGTTCGCTGGGCCAGCGGTACATACTTGCGTGCGGCGGGCACCGCGGATGCGGATTAGCCGCCTCGATGGCTCGGTCCACCTGCCACTCTATGGTTCCTACAAAGTACTCCCCAGGTAGCACCGGCTCCTCGCTCGTGGACTCCTGACTGCCTGGAAAAGCCCTGGACAGCGCGTCCGCTCGCGTATTCTTCTCACCTGGCCGGTAGGTCACCTGAAATACAAAGCGAGAGAAAAACAAAGACCACCGCGCCTGCCGCGCGCGTTCATTCTCTTTTGTGTTCTTTAGGTACTCCAGGTTTTTATGGTCGGTCAGGACCACGAAGGGATGCCGTGCACCCTCCAGCCAGTGCCTCCATTCCTCCAAGGCTAATTTAATAGCCAGCAACTCCGGTCCCCAACTCCGTGGTGCACTCCGCTGCACTGAGTTTACGGAGAAGAATGCTATGGGTTGAAGCGGACTGCCGGCGTTTAAATCGCTGCGCGAGTACAGCGCCTACTCCCACATCAGACGGCGTCCACTTCAACCTACGAATGGTCTACTTGGGTCGGGCTGGTGAAGCACGGGCGCCTCATGACGCTTGCTGCAGTTTCTTGAAAGCCTCGTCTGCCTCCGCTGTCCACGAGAGCCAGTCGCTCCGCCGCGCAGCATGTCTGTCAGGGGCCTCGCTATCAGGCTAAATGCTCGGATGAACCGCCTGTAGAAATTAGCGGCCCAGAAATCTCTGCAGCTCGCGTCGTGTGTGAGGTCGCGTCCATCGCAACACAGCCTCCACCTTACCTGTTTGCATATGTACGGAGCCTGGCCTGATGGTGTAGCCAAGGAAATTCACTTCCGGAGATGGAACTCACACTTCTCAAGCTTGCAATACAGGCGATTGCGCAAGAGAGTGTTCAACACGACCCGTACATCCTGCACATGTTGGTGGCGATTTTGAATAGATGAGGATGTGTCATCGATGTGCCCAGCGACGGCATCTATCCAGATATTCACAGGACCTCATTGATGAACGCCTGGAAAACGGACGGAGCCGAAGCCAAACCGTAAGGTAGGACCCGGTACTCGTAGTGCCCCTTTGAGGTACTAAATGCCGTGTTCCACTCAGCCCCAGCACGTATGCGGATGAGATTGTAGGCACTGCGAAGATCCAGTTTGGTGAAGTAGCTCGCTCCCCGTAGCTGCTCAATGCCGATGGCACGGCGGCAGTGAATGCAGTACCCCACCAAGAGGGAATTGAGCCCTCGATAATCAGCATGGCCTCAAGCCCCGTCCCTCTTCTTGGACGAAGAAGGCGCTCGCTGAGGCTGGCGAGGTGGAGGGAACAATATAACCCTGAGCTAACGCCTCACTGACATAACGCTGCATAGCGGACTCCTCGGCCTGGGACAGCGGGTAGATACGCCCCTTCGGTGGTACACTGCCGGTCTTCAGCTTAATCGCACAGTCCCAGGGACGATGAGGGGGAAGCTGAGCTGCTTTTCGAGGGGCTGAATACTTCTGCTAGGTCGCGGTACTGAGGAGGGGATGTCAGGTGGCTATGGGCAAGCGGACTCTCGACTGAAGTGGACAGGAGAGCCATCGGCGTCTTCACTCTCGACATTATGCTTACCTGGGAATAATCTCTCTATACTGCCGTGAGCCCAGTCTATAGAGGGATTGTGCGTCTGTAACCAGGGGAGCCCTAATGTGATAGTGTGGGTTAATTTGGAAAGAACAAAAAGGAAATATGTGTAGTGAAGCCCTGAATGTTGACAACCAAAGGGGGAGTGCGGTAACGTATCCATCCGCCACCCACAGGTCTACCATCCAGCGCGTACACTCTTCTGGGTCTTTTCAGCCGGATCAGGGGAGCTTTGAGACGGCGAGCCAGGTCCGGGTCTATGATGTTCCCCGCCGCTCCCGAGTCCACTAGGCGGAAACGTCCACAACATTGTTCCTATGAGCGATTGTCACGGGAAATTCAGTAAACCCCCCCACCATGGCGCTACTCACCCTGGGTCTTCCTCCTTGCTTTCGGGTCGCCTTAGAGGACCTCCCGATTCACCCAACTGCATAGGTTCTACCGGGGCATCGCCTCCCGTTGCAGTGGGGGGTGGCAACCTCACAGGTTCGCTCCGGGCGTAGCTTCCCGGTCGTGTATTAATCGGTCGTAGGTTACGGCCAATCTCACTACACAATTAAAATCCTGTGAGTCTTGCCTGCACGCCAGCTCTGCCCTCAGTTCTGGTCTCAGACCAGCCAGGAAGACGTCCACCAATGCCGTCATTCCAGTTCGTACCGGCCGCCAGTGTTCTGAATTCTAGAGCGTAGTCGACTGCTGGGCGAAGTTCCCTGCCGTAAGGACAGCAAACTCTGCCCACTGGCTCTCCCACGGCGTGGGTGGTGGAAAAACCTCCCGGAGTTCAGCGGAGAAAGCAGCATAGTCCTTTATAAGAGGAGAGTCATTAGTTACCAGGGCAGCCGCCCAAGTTAAGGCCTTACCTGCCAGGCGCGAAATGGCGTAAGAAACCTTTTCGTGTGGGCTCAGGTGCTGCTGGTAAGTAAAATAGAGTTCACACTGCACCATGAAGCCCTCACATGTTTCGGATCCCCTTCGTACGGTTTGGGGGGGGCAATGGGCAGCCGTAGACTCTCCCGGTTAGTAGATTGAGTATTCGCCTGTGCGGTCATGTTCTGAAGGCACGCCGTCACGGTTTGCAGTAGGGTCTTTACCTCCTCGATTTCTCTCTGTTGGTTGCCCAACATTATGCCCTGGAGGTTGAGAGTCTCCCAGGCGTTTCGCTCACCGCTCCCGGCTGCCTGAGGCTGCACATTCTGTGACGTCATATCAGGGACAGCAGGAGTCAGGGGTTGTGGGCGAACGGATTTATTATCCATAGTAAACAGAGAGAACAAAAGGACTCAGGCCAAAAGGCAAAAGGCAAAAGAAAAGACGATACTGTAAGAATGCGGACTAGCACCACAGACGTAGCACGACTTTAGTGTTTCTTAAAGCACTCCAGTGCAAACACGTAGGCGAAGGCTGAGTAATGTGCAAATGGCAGAACCTGCGGGCTTGATAAATTGACACAGGTGCTAGTACTTTTTCCAACAGAAGGTATCTCTATGACGTCCTGGTACACAGCATAAATCAATGATCATTGTTGCTTTTTTCCAACAGAAGGTATCTTATTACACAAAAATACTAATAAATATACATGCAAATAATAATTAACCTTTTGGTAAATATTAATGACTGCATATTAACATTAAAGATTTTAAAGGAACATCCAAAGCTGGATATTATAGAACATCTTTACTCTAAGTTAAAGAAATGAAGTCCAGTTTATATACTTTCATTTTTTTTAAACAGCCTCGTTATTTATTATTTATATTTTATTATTATTATGTATTTAGTATATGTATTTATTATTATTTATTTATTTATTATTACAGCCTCATTATTATTATTTTTTTTTCTCAGAGGAAATTTTATTTAGCATGAAATGTACACAGTTGTGATGAATCAGAGTGTCTGTGTAGGGCATTTGTATCCTTACATCTGTTTCATGTCAGTCTTTTACAGTCCTTTAATGTTCTGTGTGTCTGCAGGAAGTCGGTGCAGATGTAGTAACTACTGTGCTCTACGTTTCTCCAATAAGAAAAGGACACACAGACACACTGAAGTGATGGATCCACACGTTGTGTTCTCTTCCATTCATCATTAATAAAGCATGTTCCTGAAACAGCTTCAAACCCTTTTTGAATGGTAAAATTCAAATGTTTTACAGCATTTGTTTGTATGCACTTGTTTGTATTGAAATGATCATTAAAATAAGATATATAGAAATCAACATTACCATCTCCAGGAGTTGGAACGTTTTTAATTTATTTTCCTGGCTATTGAAATGAAATTGAACTAAAGGTAATGACTGTGACGGGCAGAGAGTGCGAACGAAAAGGAAGCGGAAGTCTCAGGGGTTTAATGAATTGCACAAACCAAAAACCCGTGCACTTGACCCAGATTAAGGATATAACCAGCAGTCAACTGGTACATAGACAAGGCATTTATAGACAGACAAACGACCATCAGGTGAGGGAGCTAATAAGCCCCACCCACCTGCAACAACAGGACAACTGCCGCTGTACCGGAGGCGACCGGTAGGGGGAGCCTCCCTCACCGTGACAATGACAGAAAGACAGAGGAGGGAACAGCCCATTTAAAACCCAGACTGAATGTTTTCCGTCATCATGCCTTGCTGTAGTTCTCCACTCTAATTCAGTGCACCTCCTACACAGCACAGCCCAACCACATTGGACTAACTGAGAAGGCTTCTGCTTTTGCTAAGGAATAACAGGAAATCAGTGAAGACACATCACAGTCTTCTTTTGGGTGGTCAGAACCCAACCTAATAAGAGTAAACTTGAGTTTATTATTATTTATTTCATTTTGTCAAGAAACAAATAGTATTTGTCCATGAGATCTAGCTTTGATCATTACAGTTGGTTGTTCTGTGGAAAATAAAATCAATTTCACTGTTTCTCAGGCCAGTCCTCAGACCTGTGATACTGTGTAAATGTTTTCTCTATCCCAGGCCTGCTTAAACTATGGTATGTGCACCACTGCATATCTAAAATGTATATCTAAAAAAATAGATTATGTTAGTAATATTGGTGGTATTCAGAGAGCCAACTATTTTCTGTCTATATCATACAGGTCTATGGCACACAGGTCTATATCATACAGGTCTATGGCACACAGGTCTATATCATACAGGTCTATGGCACACAGGTCTATATCATACAGGTCTATGGCACACAGGTCTATATCATACAGGTCTATGGCATACAGGTCTATATCATACAGGTCTATGGCATACCTCATACAGGTCTATGGCACACAGGTCTATATCATACAGGTCTATGGCACACAGGTCTATATCATACAGGTCTATGGCATACAGGTCTATATCATACAGGTCTATGGCACACAGGTCTATATCATACAGGTCTATGGCATACAGGTCTATATCATACAGGTCTATGGCACACAGGTCTATATCATACAGGTCTATGGCACACAGGTCTATATCATACAGGTCTATGGCATACAGGTCTATATCATACAGGTCTATGGCATACAACAGTATGTTGCTGTTGTCAGATCATAAGATGCTACCGTTTTATCAGCTAAAACCTTCATACTGGAGACACTGGACCACACGCTACAAATCTGCTTCTGTTTCAGGCTGGCTGTATGAGGCTCTGGTTGTACAATTCTCTGTTTTCATTTATCAGTCACAGTTAGTTTCTCAGTGCCATTTCCTTTTTGATGAATGCTACATTTGATCTGAAACACTGCCTTTCAAATTTCACAGATTTGACCAAAATAAAGAACTGTTTAACTGTAGTTTAATATTATTGACACTTTAAATTGGAATCTTGGCTACATTACTTAACTGACCTTAACACATATTTGTCATGCTGCCTAACTGGGACTCCACTACCCAGAATCCAACTGCCGAAGTCCCATCCAACAGCTGCGTCCTTGACCGATCGTCATCCCGATTACTAATCATCAACACCAGCCGTTGTGAAATATTGCTATGATGTTTGCTATGATGTCAGCGTACCGAGCATTCTATCTAGCTCTCCCGGTTACTGGTCTATTCTGTTCCCTGACTTATGATTCTGCTCTTCCCCTTTCGTAAATAATTTTGATGTGACCGGACCTGTATTTCTCTCTTACAGTCACCACAATATAACAATTTAAAATATTTTTCATAATGAGGGGACAGGCTGTATGTTCTGAAGATCTTTGACTTTTGCCTATGTGAATGCTGCATTTCCATTATACAAACCCCAGATATGCACATATGTGATAGAAATGTGTGCTACTCAAAAGTGCTGTATCTACTGCTGAAAGAGCACCGAGGAGTATACTGCACGGGTGTGTGTGTATGTGTGTGCGCGTGCACATTGTGGTCTAATTATTTCCATACTGCAAGTCTGATCCTCTTATTCACCCTCTTGATGCATCAGAACAATGATGTTACTGTCAAGCTTAGTGTACACACACACCATGGTTTCACAAAGTTTGGCCCTTGTGAAGTAGTAGTGGTTTCTCTAGGTCATAGGTGTCAAAACAAATTTGGCCTGCAGTGTAATTATGAAATGAATGAAATGTTGGCCTGATGTGTATTTGAAGTTGACACCCCCTGATCTAGGTGGATCATCCTTAGACAAACCCAAATTTAGATGAGTTGGAGCAAGAAATGGGTGAGAAGTAGATGGTGTAACGATAACTCAAAATGAAGCAACTGGGACAGGATTCAAACTGAAGGAGTTCAGTGTGTGTGAGGCGGACACAAATGCTGAGAGATTTAATAAAGGGCAATCCAAAAGCAGGGTCATATACAGTATGCAGTCCAGGGTAAGATAAGACAAAGAGTTAAACAAAGACATTTTCCAACACTTAACTAAGGCTCAGACACAATACAAAGACAACACTGTCTAAGCTTTGGAACACTCACAAACATGGACAAAAGGGCTGTGGGACAAATAGCAATGAACAATGAACCTTATTGTATGTGTATAGAAGAAGAGATAAAGCGTGTGTGCTCTCACAATCTAAATCAATGACAGAAAAGCCATGGCAATCAAAATTATACTAAAACTGATTGTTTATTATTATCGGTCACTAGAGGACGCCAAACGCTCGCTCATGAAAACATAAAGTCAAAGACGGTTGATTCAGTCTACAATTTTTTACTTTAAGAGCTATTTTTAAAGTAAAAAGTGGCTTTGGATTATCCTGGCTCTGCTGTGCTCTTAAGAAATTTAACAGTTTATTGGGCCTAATCTGGCATAAACCTCGGCCTGGATACGTGTTTGGATTCAACAATTATTTACACCTTTCAACATTTTTTCTTAACTCCACCCCCCGTTTCAAATTCAATAATAGACAATAGTGCATAATGCATCTTAACAGGTTGTTTTGGCACCCTTAGCAACCTGCTCTAGCTATTGTCTTCCAGCGACGGATGTTGCGTATTTAAGACCAATCCTCATTGGAAGAGACTCCAACTTCCTACTGTTCCACTTTCGATCTTGATTAAAGGTGTCCGATCCATGACTCGGGTTACACATTAAATCAAAGGTGAAATGGTGCTGCATTCATGACCAAGTGGGAAATGGGACATTTCTGACTCCTAGGTAGGAAAAAAAGTCGGAGCATTTCTACAGTTTCTGACAGACCATGTAGTTCTTTGGTCCGACGGGGTTTTTGGTCACTTCAACTTGGCAGCGCTCATAGTAAAAAGTAAGAAAAACAAATAAAATCGGGTTATTGCTTTTAACCAACCTTTCAAGTTTCAGATTATGAAATTTCTAAATACTAGGTAATTCTTTGATAATTGAAAGGTTAATTCGTTTTCAGCAATATATTTATCAAACATGTCACTTAATGTTTGGACCTGTTAGGCCTAACGGTGTATTGTATCCTCTTAAAAATAAAGCACAGACCTAACTTTTTCCCTGTTTTTTTCTTAGCATTGTGAGATTTATGTATTTATAGCCGAATGTGATTTTTCTGACATGCAGTTAGATAATGCAGAATGATTATGGTGCAGAATGATACAAAGTGCAGTTCCTGCACTGCTGTGTGTATCGCGTAAAACTGTATATGACCTTTTAATGCTCACTCAGTAGAAAAACGACCGCCGGTGTTGTGCCGATTTTCGACTCCCATCGTTTACCCGCGCATAAAGACGCTACAGATGATATTCGCGGTTTACGTTTCTATGCATAAATAAGAGCCAGACTTTAATTATCCACCACAGCAAACATCTTTATCTATGTCCAAAGACACACTGACTCAAGGGTGTTAAATATGCTATTTTATATAAAAACACACTGGCTATACCGAAGTTCATCTCTGACCCCATGACTTCGCAGTATTACGGCAGTAATGTCTAAATGTCTAGTTATGACAAAACTAGAGTGCTCAATGAACTAAGTTATAATCACTGTAACTCAGGATTGAAATGTCTGGTTAATTATTTTTTTTTATTTTTTGTGACTTATCTGGATGTGTAGGATATTCCATATGAAGCAAATGTCTCTACATTCAACAAGGGTTATTTTAATTAATAAGGGGAGTATAATTTTAGCAAGGCCAACACAATGCCTGCCGAAATTATACTCCCGAATATCACCTGTAGCGTCTTTACGCGTGTGCAAACGAGGGAGTCGGATTCTGCCGGGGAGATACAACACCTGTATCCTACGAGTATTCATATTTACCACTTCAGATGCTTCGTGTTAATGTTATAATCTGGGAAGTATGGCGTTTCAAATGGTAAAATCCGTGTTTCCAGATGTCGTGAATGCAGCATAATGCATTGAGTAGATGGATCACAGAAGAGTAGTAACGACAGCCCTGTTTATTCTCGCTGTTAGTGTTCACTTGTCATCTGGAGGTAAATTCAGCGATTATAATATTTACATTGTAAATGTTCATGTTTGTATCCTTCCTGTTTTTGTAATACGCCGGATAAAACTATTGCAACAGATCACCAAATTATTACCATTGCTATTGCTATATACTGTACACTGAAAATGCGCGTCCGTTTGTCCATTACGTATAGAGAAACTCGCCACACGTTTAGTGATTCTAAAACAGTTCACCGTGTAGTGTGTCTGGACCCATACAATTTGTAAAGAGCCAATCCCAGCATCTCCGGGCGAAGGCAGGGTACACCATGGGCAGGTCGCCAGTCCACCACATGGCCAACACACACACACTCACGGGCAATCTAGAGTGACCAATCAACCTAGGATGCATGTCTTTGGACTGTGGGAGGAAACCGGAGTACCCGGAGAAAACCCACGCAGGCACAGGGAGAACATGCAAACTCCACACAGAGCAGCCCAGACCGAGAATCAAACCCAGACCGCCTTGCTGTGAGGCGACATTGCTAACCGCACCACACCACCATGCCATCCAGAATCAGGATCAGAATTGCCTTTATTTGTCATAATTTGCATTACAATGAAATTGGATTTGCTACTCCAATGTGCTTTGTTATGTAAATTAAATAAATTAAAAAATAAAATAAATATAAAATAAATAGATAATTTAAAATGTAATAAAACAGTATACGCTACAAAAATTAGATCTTTAGTAGTTATTGCACATGTCAAATGTTTCAAAATATTGCACATAAGGGGTGTTTGCAGAGAAATAAATCACATAAACAATGAAGCACTTTTTGTAAGTCGCTCTGGATAAGGGCGTCTGCTAAATGCCGTAAATGTAAATGTAAATGTAAATGTAAATATTGGGAAATATTTCAAATTTTGCACTTGGAATATATTACTCACATGTTGATATGGCACATGGGGTGGAATTTGCATGTTTTGTTTGCCGTTTATTTTTTCATTGTTCAGTACAGTGATGGCTCTTGGGGGGGGGAACAGTACAGTGATGGCTCTTGGGGGGGGGAACAGTACAGTGATGGCTCTTGGGGGGGGAACAGTACAGTGATGGCTCTTGGGGGGGGGAACAGTACAGTGATGGCTCTTGGGGGGGGGGGAACAGTACAGTGATGGCTCTTGGGGGGGGAACAGTACAGTGATGGCTCTTGGGGGGGGGAACAGTACAGTGATGGCTCTTGGGGGAACAGTACAGTGATGGCTCTTGGGGGGAACAGTACAGTGATGGCTCTTGGGGGGGAACAGTACAGTGATGGCTCTTGGGGGGGGGAGGTTCCCTGGGTCTACTTTTAATTTTGTGCGACCTGTACCGTTGGCCTGAGGGTAATAGGTCAAACAGGTGATTGCTGGGGTGAGATGTATCCTTGGTGATACTGACCGCTCTGCTGAGGTAGTGAGAGATGGCAATATCCTCCAGGCTGGGCAGAGAGCAACCAGTGATCCCCCTGGGCCGTGTTTATCACCCTCTGCAGCGCTCTTTTGTCTGCCGCTGAGCACCCCCCGTACCGTGATGCCATACGCAAGAATGCTCTCAATGATAGCAGCAGCAGCTTCTCTTCCAGCTTGTTTCTCTTGAGAACCCTCAGGAAGTGGAGTCGCTGCATAGCTTTCTTCACCACTGCTGTTGTATTTGCAGACCAGGAGAGGCTGTTGATGATCTGCACACCCAGGAACCTGATGGAGCTGACCCTTTCCACACAGACCCCATTTATGTGAAGCGGGGCTGGTTCAGCCCTGTCCTTTCTGAAGTCCAGAATGACTTCTTTTGTTTTTATAGTGTTCAGTGGCAGGTTGTTTGCCGAGTACCATCCTGTCAGCCGATGTATCTCATCTCTGTAATCCGACTCGTCAAACATATTTCTCGGACTAACGTACATGTATTTCTCTGTTTCATATGCATGAGATTTTATGCTAATACTGTATGTGAGGCCTCAAACTTTGTGCAAACACATATATAGGAGAGGAGATTTTGCTATGATTCAGAAGAGATTCATATTGGCCAGAGACCTCTCTCAAGTAGTCCATGGTGCTTGATTTGATACTGGTCTTCTGCAGAAATTTCCTCTCCTTTTTCACTGTAGTCCTCTGGTCTTCATCTTTCTACAACCATTGTGATACTGTTTATGGAATGACTACTGTTTGTTTCTTGGGAGGCAGCTCAGCAGTCCTGCTCAGACTGCATATCTGTTTAAAGACTCCAGACCACACCTTTACACTCCCACTGTTGGGGTCTCTGGATCATTTAAACTGTTTTTAGCAGAATGTATGGGCCCAATCTCAATAAATCATCTATAGCTCCAGCGCTACCATCAGTCTTTGCAGCAGGGCTGTTCTCCACTGCTGTGTTCCCTCCACTGGCTTCCTGTAGCCACCTGCTTCCTAAAGCTCATATTTGCCTACAGAGCCAAACCTGGACCTGCGTCCTGCCATCTGACAGCACTAGTACAGTACTAGTACTAGTCTGCCTGTACAGTCTCTCAGACTCATCGTTCCTCCAGTACAGCTCAACTTAAACCACCACTCATAAGTCAGTACTGACATTTCAGCGCTACAGGACTTGAGATTAATGTGTGAAGTTCATTACAGTGCTAAGAATCTCTGTATGATGGTCATAACTCTGTTTTCGTGTGGCGGAGGTTCTGCACAGTGTCACCGTTTGTTGAGTGTTTCCTTTTTGAATCTTTCATTTTAATAAAAACATGGCACTTCCCTCTCTAAGAGGAAGATGGTGTTATGTATCTAATTAGACATAGTGTGGATAATGGTGATTAAAAGCACTTTTCATATTATAATCTTGAACATTGGACTGGAAAAATGTGTTACTATGAATATACAAGATAAACTTAAATACAAATACAAGAGCGTGGAACCCCAAAGTGACTAGGACAGTTTTGGATACAGGTACTGCTTCAATTTTGTTAGCAGCAATGACAAACCAGCTCTGTCAGAAAAAAGAGGTTATTCCAGTTAAACTACCCTTCTCTTCATTCACTTTAGAAATCAACAGCCTCTCTCAATTTCTACCTAGCAACTGATGATGCTGTGTATTATTGCGTTATGACCCACTAAGAGAAGACAGGTACTAAAAGCCATTATTCTCAATTTCTCACACTATAATGCAAAATCTTGCTTTAATTTCCCAGTTAAATTGATCTACTTAGGTATTGACTTTGTTTCAGACTTTGATGAAAAAATACTTTGAGAGGAGTTTTAGAAACCATCGTTTCGTTTTCTGCGACGCGTGATTCTGCGCATGATTGTTGAACCTTCAGTAAACAGAATTCCTTTTAAACTGGTCTAGCGACTGCGCCGAAGGAAGTCCTAACGAGGAAAAGGTTGTGCAATATATTAATGTTTTCATTTTTCTGAACGTTTTAATCAAAAACTAAAGTACTGTAGTATTATTACCTATTGGCTTAGTTAACATTTCTTTCACTACTTTGCGGCTGCGGTCTGCTCTATGAAGGACTACAGAAGAGCGACCATGAAAACTCCACTTTTCATCTTGCTTTGTGTTCATCTGACGTCGGCTGGTAAGCTCGCGCGCAGTCGTTGTAATAAGACGTAATCAGGTCATAGGTAGTTTTTAAATGTTCAACAAATGTCTTAAGAGCTGTCAGACATGTAAGTATTATTCTTAATATGTGATATGGCTTCTGTAGAAGCTGTCAAACGCCCTCGTCTTTTTGGTTGTTTTCTTGGGTCTTAATTGAATGCAATATCATCTTCCACATATTCAATATTTTGAAGCAATATAATCTCAATCTAATTCTGGAGAAATGTTTCGACATTTAATTCTTCACGTTTGAGATGATGGGCCAGACTGAGACAGTGTCCTCATGTTTGAGATGATGGGCCAGACTGAGACAGTGTCCTCATGTTTGAGATGATGGGCCAGACTGAGACAGTGTCCTCATGTCTGAGATGATGGGCCAGACTGAGACAGTGTCCTCATGTTTGAGATGATGGGCCAGACTGAGACAGTGTCCTCATGTTTGAGATGATGGGCCAGACTGAGACAGTGTCCTCATGTCTGAGATGATGGGCCAGACTGAGACAGTGTCCTCATGTTTGAGATGATGGGCCAGACTGAGACAGTGTCCTCATGTTTGAGATGATGGGCCAGACTGAGACAGTGTCCTCATGTTTGAGATGATGGGCCAGACTGAGACAGTGTCCTCATGTTTGAGATGATGGGCCAGACTGAGACAGTGTCCTCATGTCTGAGATGATGGGCCAGACTGAGACAGTGTCCTCATGTCTGAGATGATGGGCCAGACTGAGACAGTGTCCTCATGTCTGAGATGATGGGCCAGACTGAGACAGTGTCCTCATGTCTGAGATGATGGGCCAGACTGAGACAGTGTCCTCATGTCTGAGATGATGGGCCAGACTGAGACAGTGTCCTCATGTTTGAGATGATGGGCCAGACTGAGACAGTGTCCTCATGTCTGAGATGATGGGCCAGACTGAGACAGTGTCCTCATGTCTGAGATGATGGGCCAGACTGAGACAGTGTCCTCATGTTTGAGATGTCAGCACTGTTTAGCCCATTTTGTTTTCAGTATCAGTTACATTTATGAGATCATTTTTTTACTGTGATTACTGTTGTTTTAATAAAATAAATAATGGTTGTGTTTTTACTGTTTCCAGTCACTCACTCCCTACATTACGTCTACACTGCTGTCACTCCAGGACTACAATTCCCAGAGTTCACTGCTGCCGGTCTGTTGGACGGAGTTCAGTTTGTGTATTATGACAGCAACATCAGGACAGTAATCCCAAAGTCAGAGTGGATGGAGAAGAATGTGGATACTGAGTACTGGACCACAGAGACACAGACACATCAGGGCACTCAGGAGATCTTTAAAAAAGATGTGGCTATTCTAATGGGACGGTTTAATCAGACTAAAGGTGAGCATGACACAGCAACACATGTGGCTATTCTAATGGGACGGTTTAATCAGACTAAAGGTGAGCATGACACAGCAACACATGTGGCTATTCTAATGGGACGGTTTAATCAGACTAAAGGTGAGCATGACACAGCAACACAGTGACACTTAACAGTGTTTATTGTCATTATTGTAGACTATTACCATGGACACCAGTAGTCAGGCTGTAACGGTCTGAAGTATTCAGTATGTCTGCAGCTTCCTCAACTGTTACTTTGCAACAGTCTCATAGCAACAGCAGAGCAACTCCTCTGTCAAAACACATACAGAAAGCACCCAGTCTTAAAATAGTGTATAAATACTTAATAAATATAGCGTCCCTTCTTTGCTGATTTTCGTTTATCGCAGGTGGTCCTGGAACGTAAAACCCGCCATAAACGAGGGAACACTGTAATACTACTACTACTACTACTACTAATAATAATATAATAATTGTAATAATATGTCATAATATTTTACTAGCAAGTATAAATCTATGTAATATAATATTATTCAAATATATATTATATTAATGTTTGTATTATTATTTTTAGACTTTGATCAATAATATAGCAGTGCGTGATAAATTCATGGTGCTGAAGTTAAGTTTGAGATTGTGGGATGCTGATCCTTGTAGATCATTATTAAATGATTGTTTTTGTAATTAATATAATTAATATAAAACTACTCATTTGCTGATAAAAAATAATCTGCATTTGAATAACATTCATGAAATGTATATTTTACTGTTAATGGAGTTTGTAGAAGTGTAGTCTTTTGGTGATGTTTTAAACCAGTGACTGAACCTTAAAAGACCAGCTCAGGTCAGAGCAGTACAAGTGATGGAGTGATGGAAAACCTGTGGTGCTGATTTGTGGGTTCTCTGAATATAAAAAACATGCAAAACTGCAAAACCCAGTGATGACGTGTGTGTGTCTGCAGGGGTTCACACAGTGCAGGTGATGTATGGCTGTAAGATGGATGATGATGGAACTAAGACAGGATACATGCAGTTTGGCTACGATGGAGAAGACTACATCCATCTGGATCTGAACACCCTCACCTGGACTGCAGCTAATGCTAAAGCTGCTATTACCAAATTCAAGTGGAATATTAATGTTGGTGATCGTGTAGGTGTAAAGAACTACCTGGAGAACACCTGTATCGAGTGGTTACAGAAGTATGTGTCTTATGGCAGAGACACCCTGGAGAGGACAGGTAGAGTGTGTGATCTGCTCTGTTAGTGCAACTGCACCTGCTGCTCACACACACTGTATTCCCCCTCATCACTGTAACCCTGCAGAACAGACACACTGTATTACCCCTCATCACTGTAACCCTGCAGATCAGACACACTGTATTCCCCCTAATCACTGTAACCCTGCAGCTCAGACACACTGTATTCCCCCTCATCACTGTAACCCTGCAGATCAGACACACTGTATTCCCCCTCATCACTGTAACCCTGCAGATCAGACACACTGTATTCCCCTCATCACTGTAACCCTGCAGATCAGACACACTGTATTCCCCCTCATCACTGTAACCCTGCAGATCAGACACACTGTATTCCCCCTCATCACTGTAACCCTGCAGATCAGACACACTGTATTCCCCTCATCACTGTAACCCTGCTGCTCAGACACACTGTATTCCCCCTCATCACTGTAACCCTGCTGCTCACACACACTGTATTCCCCCTCATCACTG
Source organism: Brachyhypopomus occidentalis (assembly GCA_020368025.1). Lineage (NCBI taxonomy): Eukaryota > Metazoa > Chordata > Actinopteri > Gymnotiformes > Hypopomidae > Brachyhypopomus > Brachyhypopomus occidentalis. The sequence continues at coordinate 17,226 of JAGXOD010001434.1, forward strand.
TAACCCTGCAGATCAGACACACTGTATTCCCCCTCATCACTGTAACCCTGCAGATCAGACACACTGTATTCCCCCTCATCACTGTAACCCTGCAGATCAGACACACTGTATTCCCCCTCATCACTGTAACCCTGCTGCTCAGACACACTGTATTCCCCCTCATCACTGTAACCCTGCAGATCAGACACACTGTATTCTCCCTCATCACTGTAACCCTGCTGTTCAAGGCAGACGGCCTTACTGTCCAGCATTCAGTGTTAGCTGTTATGGGTGTTAGCTGCATATATATGATCCTTGGTATGTACATGTTGGTATGTTCTGAATTTCTCTTTTTTTCTATATATCTCCCCAGACCCTCCTGAGGTGACCCTGTTCCAGAAGGACTACTTTTCCCCAGTGGTGTGTCATGCTACAGGTTTCTTCCCCGGAGTAGTGCAGTTGTCCTGGAAGAAGAATGGAGAGAACCTGCATAAGTACGTGGAGCTCAGAGAGACGTTACTCAACCAGGATGGAACCTTCCAGAAGAGAAGCATTTTGACAGTCTCACCTGAGGAGCTGGACAGGAATGAGTACACATGTGTAGTTCAGCACAGTGGACTGGAGAAGGACTCAGTGCTAAGAGTGACTGATCGCAGAGTCCTGAACACAGGTAGGAGAAATACCTGTAAATCATTTTATTTTAGACGTATGGAGGTCTACTGTGGCGTAATGTCATGATCGCCTGTTCTTGTTAAATCCTTTGTGCGCTTGTTTCCAGCTTCTGATGTCATCTTTCCTACTCACAACATTACACATAACACACTTGTGTTTCAGGTGGATCACGGACGGCTGTTGTCATAGGTGCTGTCAACGCTGCTCTCCTGCTCTTCATGGGCTGTGCTGCATTCTCCATCTGGAGGAGGAAGAGTGGTAAGGGGGGAAGACCAAACACCAACATTGATATTTGATACTAATCTGGCATCAAGGATTCTGTGATTCAGGGCCAAATATCTCTCTAAGAGTTACTTCAGATTCTTAATAATAATAGTTCCATATCTGTCATGTTTTTTAAACTTGATTCAAGTAACTCCAATGCCCATGATACAGTGAAAACTAATGGGTAATTTGTGTTGTTCAGTTGAATGTTGAATCATTTACATATTTTACAGGTGGAGATAAAAGGAACACAAGATCCTCAAAGTCATTTCCGAATTCAAAGAGTATGTATTTTTATCTTAGTTTTGCAGTGCTATATCATATACATAAAGTTCTAGACTGCAAATCATTATGCCAGACCAGTACTCCACCTGACAGGCAGTGTGCACTCACATACCTACACCAATCACAGATCCAGTTAACAACAGACCTCTTCACCACAGCTTTCCTTCACTGGAACACTAACCACAAAAATACACGAACAGAACATGAACAGAACTTGAACAGAAGATAAAATCCCAGAACTATCACCAACGCTTTGTGTTCATAAGCTCCCGGTCATGTAATAATTAATATATTTTCCACAGTTTTTAAAAATAACTCTACTTGTCTTTTTAGACTTTAGTCCTCTTTTGACAATGTATATAGGTGAATACATATTGATCATTTTTGTATTGTTGAGTTCATCATTAATCTCTGAGTGTTTAACTGAATTGGTTATATCTTTTACAGCCTCTGAAAGTGAATCATTTGGCACCAGTTCATATGACTCCGTCACCAGCACCAATGCACTGATTCCAACAGGTTTTTTTCATTTCTTCTTTATTTCACAATGTATTACCAATAAAGTTCTTTCTAAACTGTACATCTATCAAGCTCTGTTTAAACCCGATCCAACAATGAATCTCAGGTCACAGAAAATATTTCTTTGTATTTCTCTCTTTTTTATACACAGAAAGATGATTGAAGAAACCAGGAGAGATATCTGAGATATCATTATTCCAATCTCCATCACACTTGACAACAAATGTGTCATGGTGCCTCTCATCTGTAACTCTCCCCCATGTGGTCTTTGATTACATCTCTACCTGCCACGTGGGTGTGTTGTAGGACTCCCTGGCTCTGCATGGAGCAATACAACTCAGTGAGCTTTCGAAGATGCTTATACAGGTCCTTGTAGAATCACATTTTCAAGTCCATGTATATGGTCCTTCTGAACTCAAAGGCGAACTGTTAAACACATCCAAGCACACAGAACAGTTTTTATACAACTTTAATGCAGAAACATGGAATTGTGAATCACAATAGGCAGCTACAGTATGTGATGCATTTAAGTTGTAGTTAATAAATGTATCATATTTATAATTTGGTTTGAATGCGTTTAGAACGTGTGAGTTCAGGCTGGATGCCCAGACTGGAGCAGAGTGAAAGCAGCATCTTCATTGTATGATTAGCGCTAATCAAACAAGCTAATAACACAGGTCCTTACTGTCAGGGATGCGGTTGGCACCCAGGACCGCCAGAGGGCGCCAACTACGCATACCGCCCAGCGACGCCAGAGGGCACCTTCGCCGGAATACTGATAGCACCTGAACTGTGTTACTGATAATTACGCTACTTACTTAAGGACTGAGAATACGACATGCCAGTGCGAAGTATTGCTCCGTTTACGTGTGTCTCTACCAAGCCTTCTATTCTTGCTATTTTGGATTTGCTTACTACGTGTTTTGACCCTTTGCCTGTCTCTGTTCTTATGCCCTTTGGATCTTGCTCTTTTGGTACCTTTGCCTTGTGATTTAGTCTGCCTATTTGTGTATGAACCTTAGCCAGTCCCTCGACCCTCTCTACTACGCCTACTACGCCCTGTCCGGGCTGTTGCTCGTGGTTACCCCATTCTGGGGTTGTATGCATTGCACTACCTTGCCTCATTAAACTTACGTGTATTCTCATCCTACAAATGGATCCCTCTGTTACCCACGACCCAGGCATTACACTTACAACAACTGACAAAGAACGTAGACAAGACACAATTAAATACACAAACGACAACAATCGTGCAGGTTTTGTCCATGTTTGACTCATTACCAGTGGCAAACTGGATTATCCCACTAAATAAAACGACTATTTTTTATCACAAGTCTGGTTAGTTTTGTGGCTTCACAGCTATTCTGTTTCAAGCATACATCAGTTTTAAGAAGAGGTTTATAAATGCACTGCTAAACAGCACTGCTACACTTTTCAGCAGACGACCTGTTGATATACTGCATGACAGCATCAACTGAAAAAATGTACTATTGATGAGATTGTGTTATTGATGAGATTGTGTTATTGATGAGATTGTGTCATGGATGAGATTTCGCTATGGATGAGAATGTGTTGTGGATGACAATGTTATGGATAAGATTGGGATTGTTGTGGATGAGATTGTGTTGTGGATGAGATTGTGTTACTGCATTGCCCCTCGTCAACTGAGAAAAAAAGGAACTCCTACAAATACAGTCAGAATTAATCAAACCTTTAATTAAGTTGTTGAAAGGGGCTTCCATACATTTCTGTGTACACAGCTCTGTGTCACGGTGAGACGGCCATGGTTCCCATGGCAACGCACACATGGCTGCTACTCACACGCCCCCTCGACACACGCCACTCCCTCCGTCCAATTCACCACAATACTGACACCTGCACCTTTTTTTTTTTTGGCCCACCTCCACCCCCCATCTTTGGAGGACAACTTTGTTTTTATATAAGGATCAAACCAAAACAATTCTGTATAATAAAGTACAATAGTGGGGTTAGGCTGACACCTGCACCTAATCACTGCACGTAGACTTAAGCCCACAGGATCTGCAGTTCAGTGCTGCACATTAAAGTGCCTGCGAGGATCTGCGGAGACAACGCCTGCGTCTGCGTCACTGATCTGATGCTGAGGACTAGTGCCTGCGAGGATCTGCGGAGACAACGCCTGCGTCTGCGTCACTGATCTGATGCTGAGGACTAGTGCCTGCGAGGATCTGCGGAGGAGACAATGCCTGCGTATGTGTCACTGATCTGATGCTGAGGACTAGTGCCTGCGAGGATCTGCGGAGACAACTCCTGTGTCTGCGTCACTGACCTGATCCTGAGGACTAGTGCCTGCGAGGATCTGCGGAGACAACGCCTGCGTCTGCGTCACTGACCTGATCCTGAGGACTAGTGCCTGCGAGGATCCTGGAGACAACGCCTGCGTCCGTGCCCGCGAGGATCTGCGAAGACTACGCCTGCGCGTCACTGATCTGATGCTGAGGACTAGTGCCTGCGAGGATCTGCGGAGACAACGCCTGCGTCTGCGTCACTGACCTGATCCTGAGGACTAGTGCCTGCGAGGATCTGCGGAGACAACGCCTGCGTCTGCGTCACTGACCTGATCCTGAGGACTAGTGCCTGCGAGGATCTGCGGAGACAACTCCTGTGTCTGCGTCACTGACCTGATCCTGAGGACTAGTGCCTGCGAGGATCTGCGGAGACAACGCCTGCGTCTGCGTCACTGACCTGATCCTGAGGACTAGTGCCTGAGGATCTGCGGAGACAACGCCTGCGTCTGCGTCACTGATCTGATGCTGAGGACTAGTGCCTGGAGGATCTGCGGAGACAACGCCTGCGTCTGCGTCACTGACCTGATCCTGAGGACTAGTGCCTGCGAGGATCTGCGGAGACAACGCCTGCGTCTGCGTCACTGACCTGATCCTGAGGACTAGTGCCTGCGAGTACTGAACTGCTGAAACTCTATTTTGCATTACGCTCCTTTTTTGAGTCTTTTGTGTTAACATTATGGATAATAAAGATTTCAGTTCCCAACCCTCGGCTGCGTCCGTTCAAACGTCACACTCTGCAGTCTTGTGCCCTTTCATGGCAGGACGTTTATTGTGCTGATTCTGACATACACTTTCAGTTAATGAGGACAAGGGGATTAATTATTAAAAGAAAAAAATATGTGAACAATTCTGCAGTTTAGACCTTTGTTAAGAACAAATTTTAGAAAAAACTTGGGAAGGTATTGGTCAAAGATTACTGACAGATTTGGAATATCTCAGACCTCAATGAGTTGCATCGTGCCACCAGTTTTAGGACAGCATAATCCATCTAATTCCTTTAATTCCTCCTACATGAGGTTCCCCTACAGTAGCCAACAACAGCTGGCAATCAAACATTCTGTGTCATTGAAACTTCCCACACTTTAAATACACTTTGTGTATTTAATCCCTGTGTTTGGTCTTCCCCTGGTAGTTTCATGTCTCTATTGCTCTTTATCTTATATGTCTCCCCAGTTCATTGTGTTAGTGTTTTTCGTCAGTGTTAGTTGGTGTTCTGGGTTAATGTTTGATTTGTTCTCTGTCAGTATACTGTGTGTAGCCTTGTTAGTTTTGTTTGTTTAGTTAATAAATCTCTTAACCGTGCGCACTTGCATCCAGCATCCCACAGCCCCACGTTACAGTAAGCAGGAAGAACTTCCATTCAATCAGTGTGCAACTGATATGTGCTGTGAAATCTTCTCCTCTGAACATTGACGTGTATTGCCTCAAAGACTGTATTTGTCTCCTGTTGATGCAAATCTATTTGGATTCAATGCAAATCTATTTGCCGTTTAAATGCCACTAGGTGGCGGTAATAGCGCATACATTACTGTTCCACGTCTTTCCCAGTAAATGGGATGGATCACTGCTGTAAAACATTATTACATTTTGCATATTGTAATTGAGGAAAACGTGTTTGTGTGTGTGTGTGTGTGTGTGTTCCAGATGGTTTTGCCTGTGTGGTTTTGTGTGTTTCCAGATGGTTTTGCCTGTTTTGCCTAACACTGAATCTCTGTGTCAGAATACATATGCTGTTGGCGTTTATACACCATCACTGAGATGTCCTGGGCTGTAAATAATGATTTTCAATAATATTGATTTTTGTTTTGTCTGCCTTGACCAACAAACCGCACACTGAAGGACAGGTCTGTCCTCTGAAGTGCAACTTTAGTATTTCCAAACTGCTCTAAATAATCCTTAGAGCAGTAATTCAGCTAAACTTGAAATTTTCTATACGTCTACATTTGAATAGTATATACATTCATATAAAATAATTGAGACTTATTTCTTTGTCACCTTTTAAAACTTCGACTCTGTACCCTTATGAGGGCATACAAGTTCTGACACTTGTTTTTAAACTTGGGTTTTTGAAAAGCATTCCTCGATTTATTATCTTAAAGGATAAGTGGAAAAAAATAATAGATCTTTATCAAAATAACACACATGTCATGGTGCAAGGGAGGGGAACCAAGAGCAGCACATTTATTAACAAATAGACAAACCCAGTGACTAATCTGTCTATATGTGCAACCTCCCACATGCACATCCCCCCTATTACACGTCTGGCTGCTGAAAGGCTCCAGCCCCTTCTAAGTCTTGTCTCTCCCTAAGCTAAGCGCACTGAGCGTGTCAGGTTAGCCGACCCTCTGCTGGTCTGTTTTTGTGACTGTCCCTTTGCCTGTTGTTTGCCTGCTACACCATTCTGGCTTCTCGGACTCTGTCTGCTTTGGATTTGCCCCTTTGTACTGCTGCTTTTTATTGAAAACCACGAGGCTCTTGTATCTGGTCTGACTTCATGACATTCTCCTTGTCTGGAAAATGTATTACTTAATGCAGAACAGGGGGTCTTAGTATCAATTACAAATGTCTCAGCATTTCAAGTACTTAAAATTATTTCCCCATTCATCTGAGGACACCAAAACGTCTCCTACCAGAACTGCAATGTACCTCACACATTCAGGACTGTATCATTCTACCCCACACATTCAGGGCTGTATCATACTACCCCACACATTCAGGACTGTATCATTCTACCTCACACATTCAGGACTGTATCATTCTACCTGACATATTCAGGACTGTATTAGCGTACCTCACACATTCAGGACTGTATCATTCTACCTCACACATTCAGGGCTGTATCAGTGTACCTCACACATTCAGGACTGTGTCGGTGCAGTTTTGTGCAGTCTAACCACATGACCTTTAGAAGGGCATGTTCACCAGTCCACAGTAACAGACCTATTTCCAGAGCCCCTGACACATCAAAATCACATTTCAGCATTATTGTCTGCACACAGTGATAAGCACATCTTTGTTTAGTGTTGTATGATGTTAGCCCCTCACTCAAGCAAATTTGCTAAAAGTTCACACTCAAACTTCACAACAATTTCTTTTTTTTAATGTATTCATACATATTTATATTTATATTATTATTGGTATATATATATATATATATATATATATATATATATATATATATATATATATATATATAGACTATTGTATATATATATATATATATATATATATATATATATTATATATATTATATATATATATATATATATATAATACAGTATATATATATTATATATATATACTGTATATATATATATATATATATATATATATATATATATATATATATATAATATTCAGCAACCACCTACTAACAGCATCCTGAAATACCATTACAACCACCATCATGGATGCAGTTATAGAGTATCTTGCTGTGGCAAAGGTGTTGTTGTGGTGGTTGCTATCAGTGCTCCAGATGGTTGCTATGGTCTTCCTTGTATTATCTTGTGTAGAGACCACGAGAGGTGTTCAGTGATGTTTGTACTGAGATTATTTGACGCTGGTCGTCCTATCCATAGTATTAGAGTCCCACTGATGATTAATTTTTCTGTCAAAGACAGAAGGAAAGTAATTGATATTCTGGAGACAGAGAAACAGGACAAACACCTGAGATTTTGAATGAACTCATCTTAAATGTGTAAGGTGTGTGCGCTGCGAGTGTGTGCATGTTCATGACTGTGTGTATGTGTGCGAGTGTGTGCATGTTCATGACTGTGTGTATGTGTGCGAGTGTGTGCATGTTCATGACTGTGTGTATGTGTGCGAGTGTGTGCATGTTCATGCATGTATTCATGTTTGGAATTATCTATGCACGCACTCCTTCGCCAGCCCTGTTTTTTTCTGACCGCAAGACTACAACACCCCTCGCTGCAGTAAAACCACATTAGCCTTGTTTTCAACAAAGTTAAACATCTTTTTCCATCTGTGTTTAATGTGATGGCAGTTGTAGTTATGATATGACTAAACAATGGCTAGAATATTGATTACTGTAAAGATTGAGCAGGAAATGCTTTATTTTGAAGGTAGCACTGAGGTTCTCGCACTCCCGCAGGGCACTGATATGAACTCCGAGTTGCAGTGTTGTTTAGTGAGTCTATTTTTATTACCTAGTTTTTTGAATTTTGAATTGACCTGGTCTGATATTCGTCTATTCAGTATAACTCCCCACCATTTAAGCAACAACAGTATTTGCAGACTAATAAGTTGTCTGCAAACTAATATCACAATCATCAGCATTTCAACACCAGGATCATTCATATAGGATCTAAAATGTATATCCTTCATAATAAAAGTCACTAAGTCAAGTTAGTTCCTGGCATAAACTGTGGCATCTGTATGCTTTGTGAATCATTTCCAATGCCCTGGTATGTCTATTTCTGTTTTGGGGACATTTTGATCTTTGTATTGTTTTTATTCTATGTACTATTGAGGGGTTTGGGCTGATACACATATTTTTCTGTCTTCAGCCAGTGAAAAATAAGAATTTGCTCTTCTGTAAGACATTTACTGTTTCTTTCTAATGTTAGCTGTGAGTTTGTTCTGGGAAACCTGTTCTGTAAGTAATTACAAGTTTGTTTCCCTTTCAACCAATTTTACACATTGTTTTCTCCTTTCCTTTTGCTTATTAAGTACTAATTTAGTACTTTCAGAACTTTTAAGGTAACATCCGCAGTACATCTTGATAAATGACCCTTCACTTCCTGTTGAATAAGAGGACAGGAAACAGCTCAGAGCACGCAGGGGATGTCCTTCTCCACTTTAGTTTAGATTAAATACACAATAATGTAAAATAAATACATATAAAATAATTGCCATTTTAAAAATCAGAATTACTCCTACATAATAATAATTCCTACATAATAATTACTCATCAAACACAGAGATCATGATCAAAACGTCAATATTTGCAATTTTGTAAAGGTCAAAATGTGTAGATTTTGTTTTGGAACTCTGCGAGTGACTGGCCGGCCTCTCATACTGTGTCTGTATAGATTCACACGGCCACAGAGCCGCGCTGATGTGGCTGTGAACGGGGGTTTTACTCTGTGACCTCCAAAACCTGCCGGCAGGCAGAAAATCGTGACAAAACCGTATAGTGTAAACTTGACGTAAATGTCATGGTTAGATCAGACTCGTTTATCCACTATATCCCATCCACTATATCCCTATATTGACATTGTGCTTGCACAGCAAGTTAAAGCTCAACCCATCTGGGTTTTATCAATGTTGTCAACGAGACCGATGATGGTGGTATCACCTGCATATTGACTTATTTTCACAGAAATGTCCATGGATGTAAAGTGTGTGGTGTAAAGTGAGAAGACCCAGGGGGAGGGAACACAGCTCCGAGGATCTTGTGGTGAGGATGAGGAGGATGAGAGGATGTGAGGTTGGGTTAATGTGTGCAAGAATACAAATACACACACATAAAGATTTAGCAGTGCAAAAATCTCAGACAAAATCCAGTGCAGGGTGAAGAAACCCAGAGAAGGTATGAATGTACACACACACATACAGACGCACACACACACGATGCATGTACACACACACATACAGACGCGCACACACACGATGCATGTACACACACACACATACAGACGCACACACACACGATGCATGTACACACACACATACAGACGCGCACACACACGATGCATGTACACACACACATACAGACGCGCACACACACACACACATGCATACACACACACATACAGACGCGCACACACACACGATGCATGTACACACACACATACAGACGCGCACACACACACGATGCATGTACACACACACATACAGACGCGCACACACACACGATGCATGTACACACACACATACAGACGCGCACACACACACGATGCATGTACACACACACATACAGACGCGCACACACACGTATGTGGATTGTAGATTGTAGATTGTTTTTCATGCCCGTCTACACACTACAGTTTAGATTTTGATGTTTATCAGTTCTTGTTCAGTGCTTCAGTGACAAAGACGGTCTGTGCCCACATGATACACAATGGCAAGAGAGATTCTAATCAGTTTACATACAGTCCCTGATGTAATACAGTATGGAAGTATGATGTCCTCCTCCCCATGATGCTGTTGTGATGTGATGCTCTATTTTTATGTACTGGAAAAGTCATATTTTAGTTTGCAATGAAATTATGGTTTACAAATGATTAAAAATTAATGCATAAGCCACACCTCCAATTACATGTAAGTAAGAGTCACATTTCTCCAGTGTGTCTTGTGAGGCAGCAGGGATGGTTTGTATATCAGTTCTGGTTCTCCTGTTACATTTCAATGGTAAGTCATGCTAATCTAATTTACATTATTTAATAGGGTGAGTGATGAGAGAGATGACAAAGAGGAAGGTGACTTTTGCAATTGTAAAATAACATTATGTTCAGGGATAAAAGCTGAATGTTTATACACAGTCCCCATCGGACAGTTTGTGTTTATGTTCATTGTGTGGTGTTTTCTGGATTACAGATTTGCTCCCAGTGTATCTGGGCTCTCCAGACACTTTAATATTGGTGGCAGAACCTGGTGATGATGTCACCATTTGGTACCAGCATAACTTGATGGAACCAGCTTACATATACTGGTTCAGACACACAGACAGTTCTGTGCCACAACAACTTCAGTGCCAATTTTATCAAATATATTTTGCAACAATCCCCTGTAATGTTGTTAATCAGAATAATAATATCTTGATGTCTGTAAACTCCCAGAACACCTCTCTGACAATAACTGCAGTGAATCACACAGATTCAGGACTGTATTATTGTGGCATTTGGCAAAGCAATATTTCCTTCAGCAACGCAATACATTTACAAGTGAGAGGTACATGTCTGTGCAACATTTAACATTTCTATGGCATGTTGGAGCAAAATGAATGTATTATGAAAAATTATTATGTATTATGTATTTCTATATTAAATTAATGTAACTGTATTCATGTAAAAAAAACAACTTTTTTTCAGAGCGAGATGAAACACTTTCCAAACACAGTACTGAAGGTTTGTTATTTCAAGTTCTTCTGATTAGTTACTCTTTTGCTTATTAAACTGGAACACTCCTGAAAGCTTAATGAAAATCACTGCAAGATACAGCGTACAGATTTATAAAGAACTCTTTTATTTTGACGTCTTCTTCAGTCCTCTGCTCATCTGGTGTCTTCTTCACGCTGACGGTGGTGTTTGGTGGAGTGATTGTGGTTCTCATCAGTGTTCTTCTAGTCATGCTGAAGAAGACAAAGCAACACACGGGTACTGCGAATACCACTGTTTAAACTGACCCAAAAACCTCTTTTGTATGTTGAAATAGTTACAAAAAGGAAACTGAAAAATGTATCATTGTCAATATGTGCATATAAAGTATTTTATATTTATATTTTTATATCTGTACATAAATATATGTATTACAAGATTATATTTCAATTTAAAATAAATATAGGCGTCTGAGATGTTAGACTATGATTCTTTTCTGTTTCCTACAGATACTGGCACTGTTGTGAAAAAGGTAATTCTGAAAATATTCATATAAACCAGAGTTCATGCAGCTAAACGATCAAATAAGTAAAAAGCACAAAATGAAGGACATTTTGTTAAAGTTAAACATTTTCAGAATTAAATTACTATATAAATAATACAATGAAAGTGGATATTTATATTATCAAGAAAGTATTTATCAATCTTTTTTAATCATTGCAGGAACAGAATTCTATCTACACTGATCTACAATTTTCTAATAAGAATATCAAGAAAGCAGGAAGACACAGTGAAGTGGTGGATCCTCAGGTTGTGTATTCTACAGTAAAGCCCTGCAGTGTGTTGGCATAGAACAGTTATACATCATTACAGTTATATATAACTGTATGTTATATATATATACATACAAAACTATAATGTATATGTTCTGCATTAATGATCAAAGTTTTAGCATACCAACAAATCAATTTAATGTTTCTGCTGAAGAACTGGAGTTAAAGGCTTGAAGTTGTGTACACATCCACGTAATTTTTAAAAATGTTTAAAATGTGTAAAATTAAAAAATTTGTAGATACCATTCAACTTTTAATACCAGATAAGTACAAACATGTCTCATTAACATGGCTCATTAACATGGCTCATTAATATGTCTCATTAATGTCTCATTAGTGTGGCTATGTAATATGGCTAATTAATACGGCTCATAAATCTGGCTCTTTATGTGCGCATGAGATCAGAGTAGTGGAAGAAATCTTTACTTCTTCATTAGTGTATTCGCTTTACTTTGGTCTTTTGAAGCCATTTTCTGTTGTAATAATCCTTGTGAAACCACATCATATAAAACACCATGAGTTATCTATGATGTGTCTATGGTTATATTTAGTGACTACCATTTCCATGACCACATGAAACAAAAGTTAAGAAGCCAAGCTACTGAATTCTATTCACAGATAAAAGGTACAACAGAGGTGCTTTCTGGTAAGTTGGGATCCCATGATGATAGACCTTGGGTCGTAATAAGCTTCTTCTTTTCTTATGTAAAGCACTTTGAATTGCCAGTGTGTATGAAAAAAAGTTGCCTTGCTTTGTCTTGCCTAAGTTTCAGAAAATTTGACAAAATGTCCTTGTTTAAATTATGTTTTTATTTAAACAGAAAGTAATTCATGTTACTTTAAATTTCTAGAGTGACTTTATTACTCAGTGCTTCTTTAAAACAAATTACATTCCTCATTGTGTCTGGTGGGGTAGGCAGTAGTGACTGTTCTAAATGAATAAAGTTTAAACTTTTTGAGGAAAGTTAAATACAGACATAATTGAACATTTGAAATATAACATAATTGAACAGACAAACTAATGCTGTCCTTCCCCAGCAAGAGGAGCAACAAGAAGGATTAAAGATAACCAGAGATCCAGAGTATGTCAGGTGATTTATTTTATTTTATTATTTATCATCTTCATGTTCCATTTTTAATAAATCTTGATGTATCAACAAATTTAACTCTATATTAATATCAATCATTTAGTCTTTGAAACAAGACTGTTGCCCATATGGAGTTGCCATACAGAGCAACCCCAGAAACTCCAAGTCCCAGAATTCCCCAGTCCTCCTCCCCTGCTTATTAATCACACCTGAACCTCATTCCCACAACTCCATATATACACGGGCTTCACCGCTACACTTTGTGAAGTATCGGCAACTTTACAGGAAGCACACTGAGCGTTTACTTTGTGGTTAGTCTCTGTGGTTTGACCTGGTTTGTTTCTCGTTTGGCTCTTTTGGGTTGGCCCTTTGCCCCTGTGTCTGTCTCTCATTGCTCCACTGTGTTATCTGGACTATTTGTTACTCTGCATTGGGATTGCAATTTTGTGCCTTGGTGATAATCTGCTTTTGACCCTTGGACTGTGTGACTACATCTTTGTGACCACACCACAGGTGTATCTTAGGACATCATAATGATAAAAAACACTGAACAGGTAGGAGTGTAGGAGTGCAACAGATGTTTGCGTTGCTGTCCAGGATTAGCCTAAGACGATGGGTGTCTCAGCACAAATGATTCTTATTAGTGTTCAGCACCACCTCTATTTTCTGAAAATAATGAACCATAACTTCATAACAGAACTGCGCATTACACTGCACATCAAGACATTGAGTCATAAGGTTGGTAGAATCCGTATGTTATGGTCGGTCTTTGCTGCCATCTGGTGGAGGTGAGCTGCAAGCTGCAAATGAAGTCTACGAAAAAGGGTATTTTTTTAACACGCTGGGACATGTTTCAGGTAGAGATTTAATCACCAATCATTAAAGCACACATACATTAATTCTGTAGACTTTAGGGTATAAAAGGGAACCAGAAACAAGATAGACATGTGGGGAATAGCCAATCATGACAGTTTGTTGTTTAAATCTGCATAGAAATAGAATACATACATAGAAACTTTACCATACAACTAACATATATTATCACATACACATTTCTATTCTGCTTTGAAAAAAAAACTTTCATACAAAATTGCTGTGTAACAATATAAACAATAAACATGAGCTAATCACTCATTAAAACAATGTCCAGAACAATGAGAGAAATGAAATGATGGGTCCAGATTGTTCCATCTTGTTTTCTAGTAACCACAGGATGCTTTGAGTGTTGTATATATTCTTTGTCAGTGATGTGAACTTTGACAAGATTTTGTATTAGCAATAACATTAGTAAGAATAGAAAATACCTGATTTCTGCTGGTATTTAACCAGCCAGCATAAATGAAAAAGGGGAAAAACAACAACAAAGCAAAAACACCACCAAAGTGGACAGTGCAGGGCGTACACAATACACAGGGTGTATTGTCATATATTTCGCTACATGTTAATGTCTCTAGCCCTTCTGGTTTCTGTGTTTGTTTCACTGAAGCTACATAACACTGTAAGTAAAGTAGCCTTTTTGTTTTTACAAAACAACATGAATCATAACTCCTCTGAAAACAACTCTTACATTGGCTTTGAAGATGCACACAATGGTGGCTACGTTAGCGTAAGTACAATGTGCTTTTAACTTGGCAATGATCCGACATCAGTTGCCGGTGTTCGGTCGGATTTCCACTTGCGTTGATTACTTGCCGAGGACTACACTTAAATTACACAGCTAAATTAAAATCAATAACTGTCGGCGAAACAGAACTAGCTTTAATTTAACTGAGCAAAATAAAGTGAGATTGATTTAGAAAACTAGATAAATGAGAGCACATTTGACGACGACGACATGAAACAAACTAGGTTAAATAGTTATCTTGATCTTCTTGGAGGTTGGGATTAAGTTCGAATTTAGTTGCGGTATTCTGGCATTCCTCCAACTCCCTATTCTATCTTGAGACAAGCCTTTTAACGAACTATTAGGGGAGTGATCGTAGTATAATTGGTTAACTATAGGGTTGACCACTGGGCCTCAATCACTGAATATTCATTAGCTCTGTCTGGAGATGGGGGGTTTCCCTCGAGTCGGAGGAGGAGAGAGGGAGAGAGAGGGAGTCAACTGCTTCTCCACCCAGGTCCGGTTAATGAATGCTGATAGGTGGGGGCACGATTTTCAAGACAAAGAAAATCCCTTGTTCCTAAATGAATTGATTCGTGTTGCTTGGCCTAATTAAGCATATACATGATAGTTATACATGAATCTAAAATAATACTACATCAGGATACAGGGGTATCTATATGTTTAAAATAGTGGAACACACAGGAATATATAGATGTGCATACATTTCAGATACTACAGTCCAATGATACGGGGACATGCATGTCTAAAATAGTGAAACACACAGAAAAACATAGATATGCGTATGTTTGTAGCAACACAACAAGAATACATGGACATGTATATTTAGAATATGAGAGTACACATAAGAGTACATAGGTATGTGTATGAATGTGGGGTGATTATACAATAAAGATGTTATGGTAACAATAAAGGTGATGGCACTTAATGTTTGAATATTATAGGCACAGAATTCATGATCTTCATTTCAGAGTTCTTAAAGAGCTGATGAAATGGACACCAGAGTTTTGAGGATAAAGGGTCCTTCCCTTGGTTGTGAGATAGTCGAGTTTGGTGTCTTTGGAATGGTCTCGTCGAGTTGCTTCCTCTCGGCTAGATGTTAATCCAGTGTCCGCAGGGGATGCAAAGTTATAAGGATCCCTGAAATATTTGCATCTTTAGACATGAGTTTAATCAGAAATGCCAGAGGGGTGGCACTTTGGCTGAAACCCAGTGAATCAGATAAGGCTGGGTAGTGAGATTTACGACTGAAGGTCCATCCTGGTTTTGGGCTCTAAACCAAGCCAGACCCCCATTAGCAATGTTTATTGCGTCTCTTCCGCACTCAGGAGATCAGGTAAGGTCAGTTCCTCACACTCAGCGAGGGGGTCATCTCTGTGTATGTTGGTTTTGAGCTGCCTCCCCTACACATTTAATGTACATTTATGTCTTCATTTACCTGAATCTGTAAAGAACTGGGGGCCTTTGTGGGCACATTCAGTATATATTTTTGAGCCATTTAATGGGGAAATACTAAAACATTTCCTTCCTTCCTTCCTTTGAAGATAATGAAAGAATTCACATATAGAGAAGTATTGCCTCTTTTGAGAAATCATGCACTGAGAAATGCGATGCCTGAATGCATCCAGCTGTGTAACCAATTAGGAGATCAAAAAGACATGAGGTCAGGTTCTTAATCCTCGTTTGCATTATTCTTGAAAACTTACTAGTGAAGAGATACTGGCCATGATAGAGCAACTTTCAGTCACAGTGGATACAGTTGTGAAAATATTCAGTAGAATTTTAGTCAATGGACAAATGTATTACTCACAAGAATTCACTAAGTGAAAAGGAACAGCTTCACTGTTTTGCTGGAGAATGGACACAATCACTGTTTACTACTGCGTCATAGTAGTGACACAAGGCAACTGAAAATACTTTGCTCTTGGAAGAGAGTGTGATAGATCACACAATACATTGCTAATTTATCTGCCTCGATATCCTCCAAGATCCAATGTGGAGGACTGAAAGGTGCCCACGGTGGTACCACTACAGCTGTGTTAAAAAGCCAGCAATGGACAGAGACTACATCTGTGACGCTTGTACAATTTAGTACAAGAAGAACTACAATTATAAATAATGTAAATGGTTATTGTGAAGACATTTATAATTAATCTAAGTTAAATATTAATCATTTTAAATATGTTATTTTCTATTTGGAGATTTGTAAATATTGGCAGAAATATGCTTTATTTACTTTTGTTAACATTTTTGAATTTGCTGGCGTGTTCAAAATTTTTGTATTTTAAGTTTTGTATATACAGATTGCATATAAAAATATTGTAAAGAAGAGTTTTCTCTTATGGTCATATCTGTCAAACACACACATGTGAACAC
Organism: Brachyhypopomus occidentalis; assembly: GCA_020368025.1. Taxonomy (NCBI): domain Eukaryota; kingdom Metazoa; phylum Chordata; class Actinopteri; order Gymnotiformes; family Hypopomidae; genus Brachyhypopomus; species Brachyhypopomus occidentalis. The sequence goes on from JAGXOD010001434.1 coordinate 34,251, forward strand.
ACACATATAGGCAGGGCCTTGGTGGCATGGAGGAGTGAAAGTGTAAATAAGGTGTGTCTTTTTTATTTTATTCTCCATCACAAAGACAAACAAAAGGCACAGCAGTGCACAAAGAACAAAAGGAAAAGATGCTGAGACACAGATCAACTACAGTAAAGGAATCAGTTCTGCCACTGTACAGGTGAGCAATGTGTGGGAAGGTACCTGAGGGTTTTAAAAATGAAAGGAAACAAGGCAAATGGTCACATAGTTTATGAGGTGACTGGCAGTGTGTGTGTGTGTTTTGTGTGTGTGCGCGTGTGTTTGTGTCAGTAGGAGTGCCCCTTTGGCTATGTGCTCGTGACATCAGAGTCACCACAAAGAAAGATCTGAAGTGTAACAGTTATCCAGTTAGCACCATGACTAAAACATAGCCCATCTTCTAAGTTCCAGTACATTTGTCTGTTAATCAGATATTAATCAGACATTGCAATTGCAAGGGGTATTGCCCAAATTATACTCCCCATACTAACCCCGCCCCTGTTAAACATAGAGACATCCAGATAAGTCACCAAAACAAAAGAGATGTCAGTGAGACACTGCGAACCTGAGATCATGAGGGGAGTAGGATTTTGGCAGGCGTTGTAAAGGTGTTGCCAAAATTATACTCCCCATACTAACCCGCCCCTGTTGAACATAGAGACATGTGCTTTACATGGTATGACCTACACATCCAGATAAGTCACCAAAACAAAAGAGATGTCAGTCAGACACTGCGAACCTGAGATCATGAGGGGAGTAGGATTGCGGCAGGTGTTCTGTTGTTATTGCCAAAATTATACTCCCCATACTAACCCCACCCCTGTTGAACTTAGAGACATGTGCTTTACATGGTATGACCCACACATCCAGATAAGTCACCAAAACAAAAGAGATGTCAGTCAGACACTGCGAACCTGAGATCATGAGGGAGTAGGATTTGGCAGGTGTTCTGTTGTTATTGCCAAAATTATACTCCCCATACTAACCCCACCCCTGTTGAACTTAGAGACATGTGCTTTACATGGTATGACCCACACATCCAGATAAGTCACCAAAACAAAAGAGATGTCAGTGAGACACTGCAAACCTGAGATCATGAGGGGAGTAGGATTTGGCAGGTGTTCTGTTGTTATTGCCCAAATTATACTCCCCATACTAACCCCACCCCTGTTGAACATAGAGACATGTGCTTTACATGGTATGACCCACACATCCAGATAAGTCACCAAAACAAAAGAGATGTCAGTCAGACACTGCGAACCTGAGATCATGAGGGGAGTAGGATTTCGGCAGGTGTTCTGTTGTTATTGCCCAAATTATACTCCCCATACTAACCCCACCCCTGTTGAACTTAGAGACATGTGCTTTACATGGTATGACCCACACATCCAGATAAGTCACCAAAACAAAGAGATGTCAGTCAGACACTGCAAACCTGAGATCATGGGGGAGTAGGATTTCGGCAGGTGTTCTGTTGTTATTGCCAAAATTATACTCCCCCATACTAACCCGCCCCTGTTGAACATAGAGACATGTGCTTTACATGGTATGACCCACACATCCAGATAAGTCACCAAAACAAAAGAGATGTCAGTGAGACACTGCAAACCTGAGATCATGAGGGGAGTAGGATTTCGGCAGGTGTTCTGTTGTTATTGCCCAAATTATACTCCCCATACTAACCCCACCCCTGTTGAACATAGAGACACGTGCTTTACATGGTATGACCTACACATCCAGATAAGTCACCAAAACAAAAGAGATGTCAGTCAGACACTGTGAACATGAGATCATGAGGGAGTATAATTTTTGGCAGTTGTTCTGCCAAAATTATACTCCCCTGTTAATCGGGGTGAATTCTGTGATTATAACTTAGTTCACTGAGCACTCTAGGTTTGTCCTAACTACATAATAAGATTTTTATAATTTAAGATTTTTTATTTAGGTAATATTTGTCTTTTTTATATTTTATCTTATTAAAAAGGAAATAAGTCAGGTTGTCATTAAGATATATAAGATGCACGGTTGTCAGTAACGACGTGGAACAAACTAATACGGCGAGGTCACGTAGTCGGGAGTGATCTTCGGTATAACAAGTGTGTTACTGTTCTCGTAATTCATAGTTTGACGGGGAGATCTAATTCTCGTATGTGTTATCTTCCTTGATTTCTGCATCATCATACTAAACTTTATGACTAACAAATTAGTCAGTCGTGTTCCGGCAATAACAGCGAGACTATGTCAAAAATAACCTGGTTTTGGTCATTATCGTCTTTTCTGTAGCCGAAATAATTCCATAAATCAGACGTTGATTTTCTTTTTGCAGCCAAAGTGCTAATTTTCAAACTGATATAGACCCGTCCTGATTGGCTGACTGAAAAGCTGTGGAACCTGATTGGCTGTCAAATGAAAACGCGTTCTGCTCCGTTACAAATTACATTTCAGCTCCGTAACAGTAATGTAAATTAGCTATGGAGGTTAACTAACGTTGAGGATAACCGAAGCTGTGGCGCTTAACATTGTTATCCGGATGTAACCGTTTGATTTTTTGAATGATGCCTCGAGCTAGTTATTGCTACGTAAGTAGATGTAGATTTGTGGAGTGTGCACCTTATTTGTGCATCTTAATTTTCAAGGTTTGAAGTTAAATTGACGTCTATTTGCGTGCGAATTTACCGACGTTCAAACGGTCCGGAACGGAACGATATCTGGATATATAATCTTGTTTCAATGCAAGATTAAAGTAACAGATTCTTTTTTTTTTTGGTATTTTGTTTCACGACGTGTTCGAAGTCTGATTTTCTATGGATCACAGTAACACTATCGTGAAAGCCTTCCTGCTTTTTCTTCGTATTTATCTGGCATCGGCGGGTAAGTTTAAATATTACCACATCTGATATTACTGAGGTAAAGTTGGCTCAGGGTTCTACATTCGCCAGACATTCACGAAAGAATGGCCTCGTTATTAAAAAAAATCATATAGTATGTGCGATAAATACCTATTACCCGGTGCTTAGCAATCTCGCAGTTCTGGGAATGCTGTCGCGGGGAAACCTCCTGAATCTCAGGACTCGGTCCGCAGGGTGCCCAGTGGTTGTGGGCGCAGCCAGGGAGCTCACAGTTCCTTTTGCAGATTTGCAGTTCCGCTCGCCAGTGCGTCTGGAGAGTGCGCACCTTGGTGGACACCGCGGAGCATGCATGGACCTTGTGGCATAGCATCCTGGCAACAGCCCTGTTGTCACCCCTACTGGGCTCCCCTGCTGCCCTACTCCTCATCCTCTGTCTCCATCTCATTCTCCTCCCTGGTAGAGTTCCTCCATCTCCTGCTCCACAAGGCTCTCCTCCAATTACTCCTCTATTTCACTCCTCAGGAAAGAAGGGAGCCTGGAGGGAGGGGTCAGGGGAGTCCCCTCCAAGGAACCGAGGCCTGTCATTCTCCATTGACCCTCAGAGGAGAGTCTCGCGGGGTGGAGGGGCTTCCTATCAACAGGGCTGGAGCTTCCCGGGAGTCCTCAAGTGGACTCTTGGGGTTATCAGTTCTGTGATCTTGGATGAGCTCCTCCTCAGAGGACGAGGAGAGCGAGAGGTTATACCAGTCCTGATATGCTCCTCTATATTGGCCCGAGTCCGCCTCCCAGAAGGTGAACCCTCCCAGCATCATAGGCCGGACCTCCTGGAGAGGAAGAGAACTGTGGAAGAGAACTGGTCCTTCCTCTGATCGCCAGACCAGAGAGGTCCCACTGGGGACCAGCCAGCTGGTCCTCCTCCGCAAAGCGGATCACCTTGCCAGGAGCTTTTGCTCTCACGTTGTGCCGGGCAACAAGAGGGGGAGGCAGGTGCTTCTTTGCCCTCTTGCTATGTTTCCCCTTTAGCATGTTGTTCGATCAGTCGTTCTGTGAGGCGAGGGCAAAGATTAGCGCTAGCAGACACATGAAACAGAGAACACGTAAGGGGACAACGACTGACAAGGACGAGAACAACCCTCACTTAAATTCATAAACAAAAACAAGACACAAGTGCAACACATAAAGCTAAGGAGACAGGAGACAATCTAACAGACAAACATGCACACACACGAACATAAACACATGTAGACATTAACACACAGACACACCCGAAGGAGGTGTCGGGCTGTACCATGACACCAGTAATAGCTAATTTTGCTATAAGTATTGAGGAATTAGTCAGATTAATCAGTGAGTTCCTTGTATATGTGAACACACTTGGCCAATAAAGCCTGATTCTGATGGCTTCCCTCTGTCCAACTCACTGTCTATTCATTCATTTAAATCACTGCCAGTCAATTGCAATCTTTCAGGTTACAATTATTAAGACACTTATGTTTATGTAGCCATTACATTAGATTCATGTTCATTAGATCTTTCCTGTTTCCAAAAACAACGAAACCATCGCCAGTGCTCGGTCATTGGTGATTAAAATATGCTTAAAAAGAATGCAGTTTGGTTTTCTTCAAATAGCAGATCCTCTTTTGTGCTCATGTCTTTGAACCCAGTCTGATAAAAATACATAACTGTGTCATCAGCTAAATGAGGTGATTTACACCTGCTTCACATTACTTTGTACCCTTGATGGCACCTGTAGTTTTATACTTGTGTTTGAAATCTCCCACATCCCAACATCATCAGTTACTACTTTTCTGTGCATCTTTTTCTTATTTTTCTTATGTGTAACAATATGATAATCATGGAAATATGCGGTTGATGCCATTTTTGCATTGGGCCTTGAGAAAATGTTGGTTGACATTTAGCTTTGTCACAAAAACGCGAACATTGCAGATCAGGCAGATAAAAGTCTGAATCAGTTGTGTCTGAGACGTATCTGAGATCTCATGTTATATATGTTTTTTTCTCTCTTCAGCGAATCACTCTCTACGTTACTTCTCCACTGCAGTCACTCCAGGAATACATTTCCCAGAGTTCACTGCTGTTGGTCTGGTGGACAATGAGCAGTTTATGTACTATGACAGCAACATCAAGAAGAGGATTCTGAAATCTGACTGGATAAAGATTGATGTTGATGATGATACAGGCTGGGACACAACACAGATTCAGCATAGAACTCAGGAGATCTTCAATGACGAAGGATCTACTGCAAAGGGAAACATTAACCAGACTGAAGGTGAGGAAGAACATAGTTGTGCATCAAAAACTATGAGCAAATGAGAAATGTTATAATGTTTATAGTAATGTGAATAAATTTGTATCTGGCGATGAATTTGAGGACATACGGAGAAAGGGGGAAAAAAAACAACATCCTGTAGTAGTTCTGTGATATTACACCACAAAGACAACTGCCCACACTCAGTCTGACATTGCAGAATGCTGCCAACTTGTGGCTCATTATTGAATGACTATTTCCTATTTGTAATAGCACACTATAACAGTAATATCAATAAAGACAACTCATGATTCGATAAAATCCATAAAACACAAGTATATTCTATGAAGTGTGTAGAACTGTAGAATCTGTGTGGGAGTCTTTTAATGTGCCTTACAGCCATTTAAGTAGGTGGGTGATAGTCCAGCTAGTAGTCCCAGAAAAACAATTCAGTTAAGAAGAAAAACACTTATCTAAATGTCAAATTAGTAATTACATATTTAGAAAAATACACTTTCAACCTCTTCATGCAAAACTGTGTCCACTTTCACAATAAAAATCCACAATGGTGACACAAAATGTTTGTGTATCTGCAGGGGTTCGCACAGTACAAGTGTTGTATGGTTGTGAGTTGGACGATGGTGGAACCAAGAGAGGATTTGAGCAGTACGGCTATGATGGAGAAGACTACATCAGTCTGGATCTGAACACCCTCACCTGGACTGCAGCTAATGATAAAGCTGTTATTACCAAATTCAAGTGGGGTTCTGATGTTGCTAATACTGGGGCCAGGAAGAACTACCTAATGAACACCTGTATTGATTGGATAAAACAGTATGTGTCTTATGGCAGAGACACCCTGGAGAGGACAGGTAGAGTGTGTGATCTGCTCTGTTAGTGCAACTGCACCTTATACTCCTGTCAATAATTTTAGCAAGAATCATTTCTTGCTTTTTCTTGCTATTTTCTTGCTTTTTCTATTGTTTGTAGACTTTAAGACAGACACAGTCACTAATTCAACTAACAAATAATTTGAACTGAATGTCAAAAATGGTGGACAGTTTGCACTGTTCAAAGCAGGTGGCCACACTGTCCACACTCAGCATCACACTGTAGTTTGCTGAAGGTTGACTGTGGCAGTCTAGTACTGTGTTCTGTCATTATGTCACTGCGTTGTGGGTCTTCGCTGCATACATCCAATGATCCTTGGTATGTCCTGAATTTCCTTCTCATTCTCTCTCTGTGTCTCCCCAGTTCCTCCTGAGGTGGCCCTGTTCCAAAAGAACTCCTCGTCTCCAGTGGTGTGTCATGCTACAGGTTTCTTCCCCAGAAGAGTGATGATCTCCTGGAAGAAGGATGGAGAGGACCTGCATGAGGACGTGGAGCTGAGAGAGACGTTACCCAACCATGATGGAACCTTCCAGAAGAGAAGCATTCTGACAGTCTCACCTGAGGAGCTGGACAGGAATGAGTACTCCTGTGTAGTTCAGCACAGTGGACTGGAGAAGGAGTTAGTGCTGAGAGTGACTGAACGCAGAGTCCTGAACACAGGTAGGAGAAATCTGATTCTAGATGGGGAAAGGCTGAAACTGAACACCGAAATGTAACCTGTTTTACCATGCCAATAATGGAGATCTACAGTGATGTAACACACTGGTGGTTTAGGTGGGGGTGTTTCAGGTGGATGGTCGGTTGGTGTCATCATTGGTGTGTCTGTTCTCGTCATGGTCCTCATTGGCTGTGTTGGATTCTTCATCTGGAGGAATAAGAATGGTGAGAGAGGAAGGCATGTGATCTTCAAGAAAACAAATTATGTATTAAGCGTTTGGAATTTAGAAGAACTAACTTTACACACTAAAATTGGTGCTGCGCCTTTCCAGTCGTCCTGCGCCTGCACTCAAAACACTCTCAAATGTCATTTCCTCAGATTTTTTTCCTTTTTAAATCTGAACTACATCTACTACTACATCTACTACATTAATTAAAAAGTGTTTAATATTGATTTTTTACAGCCTCTGCTGGGGAGTCTTTGATCACCTGCTCAATGTAGAATTCAAAGAGTACGTTTTCATCCTTTTTTATGCTTTGCACCGTTGAGTCAGTTGCATTCACATGAACACAGGCCTTACCTTGGATGGTAGTTTGGTAGGCTTTCACCACTAGGAGGCGATATAACAGATGACTTTAATACAACAGCAAGGAGTAGGCTGATCTTCATTAAGCTTGTTATACATGTCGCCTAGCTTTGTCGTGCCTCTTTCTGCTTTAAACGATTTCATCCATTTACATAAAAACAGTTGTCACAGCTCCAAAGCCAAACATTAAAAAGAGCTGTTTACAAGTTTCTAATGTAAAAGACCTCACTAACAGTGCCTAATGTAAAGACCTGACTAAAAGTTACTAATGTTCACATTCATAACACAGCTGTCTGTCATGGTTCTTAGTCCACTTTTCCTCTGGGTTTTCTTATATTTTAATAGACCAACAAATCTGTCACAGACTAGTTCATATATATAGTGTTTAAAAATAATTACGTTCATGTACCTTTTAGACTTGAATCCTGTTTCAAGAACCATCATGTTCCTTTTAGACTTGAATCCTGTTTCAAGAACCATCATCACCTATAAGTGATACAGTGAAAACTAATGGATCATTTACCAGTAACGTTTCAGTTCAGATCATTAATCTCTGCATGTTTTAACTTTGAATCTGTTCCATGTTTTACAGCCTCTAAGAAAGATGATGTAAGAATTCAGAAGGACATCTGAAGATATTTCAGTCAAACCTGCGTTAATTGTTTCACGGTGGCTCTCACCTGTGTCTCCACCATGGCCCCGCCCCCCTTTCCCTGCCACTCCCCTTCCTGATTACACTTTGTTAGCCTCTAATCTGGAAGTGAGGGAGGGAGACATAAGTGTGAGAATAAGTATTAGAATAAGGTTATAAAAGAACAGAGTGGTGAGCTGGCTAGACAGCACAGAGAGGCACAGAGACGTTGATGATCACTCTGATGATGAGTCTGTCAGTGCAGGTGAGCAGCACACAGCACGGGAGGAGAGTACCAGAAGCAATGGGGAGGAAGACAGGGCACACACCAGGGACAGGTAGCCAATCAGGTGACTGGGAACGGGACAGGTGGCCAATCAGGTGACTGGGAACGCGACAGGTGGCCAATCAGGTGACTGGGAACGCGACAGGTGCGGTCAGTGTGTGTGGCAGTGAATGTGTGTCTGAGAGAGTTATGTCTATGACTATTAAAATCCAGGGGTTACAGTAGATCTGAGGAAGTTGTTTTTGGGAGGTTTAAGAAGATAAATTGTTCTAAAGTATCTGGTCTTGACAGTATTCCAACACAGAGGTACATAACAGGTCATTCCCCCATGTATTACACACATTATAAATCTGAATCAGTATACATTGATTTTGTTATGGTGCCATACTTGCACTGAGGATATTCAATTAGCATGATGCCAATTAGCATGATGTCATTTGCCATTTGCAACATATGCCATTGATGCTCTTTTAGTACTGAGTTCTGATAAAAGTTATAGTCAGTGACTCAATCACAGACAGTATTTGGATGTATTATCCACACATTACCAAGTTGTTATCTTAAAGGTTATGGTCAGTGACTCAATCACAGGCAGTATGTAGATGTATTGCTTACATGTCTATATTTATTTTTCTCCTACTGATGCAAGGTCCCATTTGCTTGGGACTTTAGATTAAATCGGATTGCATGAAATTGTACTACTTCCCCAGTTCCGTCTTTGAGGCAGAGGTGTGTGTGTGTGTGTGTGTGTGTGTGTACACTCTGGATGGCACTGATGTCAGTTTTGCTCTGTCCTTTTACTGTGTCAGAATACTATAGGTGTTTATACATCATTGAAATGTCCTGGACTGTAACTAATGATTTTCAATAAAGTTTTTCAATACTCTTTCAAATCTGTGGGTATTTTTGTTTGTCTTCCTAACTGTCTCACCATGCCAAAAACATCATACTGAAGAACAGGTCTCTACCTTAGTCAAAATAGTAAAGTACCTTAGACACCTTCTGGTCTGTGACCAAAAGGATGAGGGTTCTGTATGTTCTGAATATGATGTGTGTTTCAAAGATTTTTCAGTGAGGACCAGAGAACTTGAAGTGTGTGCTGAACCAACTCTTCATGTTCTCTCATAATTACATTCTGTCTACAGAGTCTTCTGTCTTGGTCATTTTTAACAATCATCACTCTTTATGGTATATCCTGAGCTGTTATCTTGGCTCTACTTATAAGAATACAATTATTGGAAACTATCATATGTAATTCAAATGATTGTATTTAATCAGTTATATTTTCTAATTTTATAAAGTGTGTGTGTGTGTGTGTACATCTGTTGTAAATGTGTGTGTGTGTGTGTGTGTACATCTGTTGTAAATGTGTGTGTGTACATCTGTTGTAAATGTGTGTGTGTGTGTGTGTACATCTGTTGTAAATGTGTGTGTGTGTACATCTGTTGTAAATGTGTGTGTGTGTGTGTGTACATCTGTTGTAAATGTGTGTGTGTGTGTGTACATCTGTTGTAAATGTGTGTGTGTGTACAGTGTGTGTGTGTGTGTGTACATCTGTTGTAAATGTGTGTGTGTGTGTGTGTGTACATCTGTTGTAAATGTGTGTGTGTGTGTGTGTACATCTGTTGTAAATGTGTGTGTGTGTGTGTGTGTACATCTGTTGTAAATGTGTGTGTGTGTGTGTGTGTGTGTACATCTGTTGTAAATGTGTGTGTGTGTACATCTGTTGTAAATGTGTGTGTGTGTGTGTGTACATCTGTTGTAAATGTGTGTGTGTGTGTACATCTGTTGTAAATGTGTGTGTGTGTGTGTGTGTGTACATCTGTTGTAAATGTGTGTGTGTGTGTGTGTACATCTGTTGTAAATGTGTGTGTGTGTGTGTGTGTGTGTGTGTGTGTGTGTGTGTGTACATCTGTTGTAAATGTGTGTGTGTGTGTGTGTGTGTACATCTGTTGTAAATGTGTGTGTGTGTGTGTGTGTGTGTGTGTACATGTGTGTGTGTGTGTGTGTGTGTACATCTGTTGTAAATGTGTGTGTGTGTGTGTGTGTGTGTGTGTACATCTGTGTGTGTACATCTGTTGTAAATGCTTTCCAACCGCGTCACTCACCTGCAGCTTTTCACTGTTTGCTGCTTGAAAACCACATGAAGCAAACACAGTGTGTGCAGCAGCAGCAGACCAGCACTAACCATGTGTGTGTGTGTGTGTGTGTGTGTGTGTACATCTGTTCTGAATGTGTGTGTGTGGCTACATCAGTGTGTGCAGCAGCAGCAGACCAGCACTAACCCAGCGGTTAACAGCGCCTGACCACCAGTCTGTTTCACACAGACAGTTTGCACCAGCCACCTTTGCTCTTTAAAGTAAGCGTGTGATTATTCTGTAAATCTTTATGAAGCGTTACATAGTTTTGATGATCAAAAAACAAGCAATAAACAAAGTATTCTGTGATTGGCTTTGGTCCACTAAACGCACATGGGCCAATTTAAGAACATCACAGTCAGAATCTAACTGGCTTACATCCTGCACCCTGATGAGTCCTTGTATGTTCTCCTGTTGTTATTAGTGTTGTATGCATCCTAACCACACCACCTTTAGCAGAGCAATATGTTCACCAGTCCAACATCTCTGACCTACAGCTATTTTGAGACTCTGCCACAGCAAAACCACATTACAACTGTACTGTCTGCAGGTAGTGACAAACGCAAACAATATATTCATTTATATTTATTTGTATTATCATTATTTGGTCCATCCTGTACAAAATGTGAATATTCAGGTCCTCTGCTAACACATCATGAGGTTCAAGGTTTTTATCTGTCAAGTACACAGTTATTTAGTGTAGACATGCAGCGGATGGTTGACACCAGACTAATAAGAACGTGTTCGAAGGATAACAGAAGGTAACTAGAAGAGTGCATTTCCTGAGGAAACTGCAGAGTGATTGCACAGCCTAAGTGATAATCAGTAGCTATGGTACTCCATGTGGTTGCTATAACAATGTTATTGGCTGATATGGTATTCTAGATGGTTGCTCTGGTAACTAGGTGATTGTTGTTATGGTATCCCAGATGGTTGCAGGGTGGTTTAAGTGGTTGATAATCAACTGTTATGTTGCCTTCTAAAATCTAAAACCATCTCCTTAGTACAGAACTGTGTTAATACTGGCCTGGTCTCATTCATAGTAAAATCAGCCTGAAGTGTTTCTGGATTTATCTAAATTGCAGCCTTTGCTGTATCACCAAAACAACAGAAATGTGACACAATCACTGATGAACAAAACTGAGTGAGTGATTGTATACATCCTGATAAGAATATAGATACTTATGATAAACTGGGGATAGACCTGTGCTTTCAAGAGGTCAACAAGTCTCCTGGGCCTGAATACAGACAATCAGAGGAGAGTAGATTATTTTCTGGAGAGGACACAACACCTGAATTTTGGATTCATCCACACTCATGTTTGGTGATACAGCTCAGCAGAAAGGTGAGTGTAATCATGCTGTGTAAGGTGCCAGAGTGTGTGTGCATGTCTGAATCTATTCATATAAGTGTGTTTGCAACTACCTGTGCATACATGCCATTGCTAACCCAGTTTTCTTTTTCTGACCACAAGACAGCCAACAGCCCTCACTGCAGTAAAACCACATGAACATCTTTTTCCACCTTTGCTTAAGGTGATCTTCATAGTTCCGATATGACTACTGCACTGGTTACTGTGTAAGCTCACCAGGAAACGCTTCATTTTGAAGGTTGAATTCTGGGTGTAAGTTTCCTATGGCATAGATATAAACTGAGGGTCACAACATGGTTCAGTCAGTTCCTTTATATTAAAACCCACTAAAGACAAATTGTATTTCTGATTTGTTTTTGTCTATTTTGTCCCTGCTTGTTTTAAATTCAGGTGACATAAAAAGGTCTAGTACCCCTGTAGTACCTCTCTAGTACCCCTGTAGTACCTCTCTAGTACCCCTGTAGTACCTCTCTAACCAGAGCATTCTCTGCAATATCGCCTGTAGTCCAAGGCCCGTGATCAGTCTTCAGCACATCTATATATCCTCCTGTTCATCTAGAATTCGCCACTTTCAGTGTAATGAGGTGATGATTGATGATTCTGAAGCTGTTCTGTGGAATCTGGAACCAAGACCTTAGCAGCAGATCCTGTAAGTTGTGAGGTGGGTCTCCAGATTGTTTTTACAGAACGTCCCACAGATGTTCCATCAGACAGGGATCTTGTAACTCTGTCATGGTCCTTCTGAAAATAGGAAATAACTGCATACCAGGGAAAACCCGCATGACATGCCGTTATGGAGATACTCTGACCCCAGTCATTTATCCATCACAATTTGGTCACATCAAAGTCACTCAGATCCTTCTGCTTGCTGCAGAACTGAACTATAATTGAAAATGTGATGACTCAGTGCTGAACAAATCAGAACAAGAATTTGATGCTTGATGCTGTATTTTGTAAACTTTTACAATGCTTTTTACAATGATGTATTCAGGTTATTACTAATGAATTAGAAAGTTAAAGGCATCACAGATGGTCATGGGGCCTTTGTTTATTTTTATGAGTATTTTGGGATTTGGTGTGCATTCAAATTCAAAAATGACATTTTGAGTTTTGGCTTTGACATTTTCAAAGGAACAGTTTTTTGTGACTTGTGTGTTGTCATTATACATTATTACTATAAAATGACCAGTCATACTTGAAATCCTGAAGCTGCTCATTGATGGACCCAGATCGGTTTGCCTACCGCACTGTATGCAGCACAGCACTCCATCACAACTCACAACACCTACATCTACACCTACATCTACACCTACATCTACACATGCTTTCAGTTCAGGCTTTTACTCCATCAACCCACTCAAACTAACCCAATGGATTTGAAGCTTCCTGAGGAACAGACCACAGCAGGGGAAGGTAATAAACCCTTAGTAAATCTAATGTCACACCCTGTTATCACTGTTGCACAGTGACAGGTTGGTCTGTCTGAATGCAAAACTGGGTATAATCACTGTTGAAGATGAGAGAAATGGCTTTCACATTGGCTTATTTAATTATTTTCACAGACATGCCAAACAAGCCAAGGGAATTTACAGGACATATATAGGAGCGTATGTGGTACTGTATGAATGCATGTGGTACTGTGTGAACGTACTGTATGTTGTCCTGTATGAATGTATGTGGTACTGTGTGAACGTACTGTATGTTGTCCTGTATGAATGTATGTCGTCTTTTCCCCTGTTTGACCTGTACCTATATATATGTATATATATATGTATATATATGTATATATATATATATATATCTATATGCTGTAAAATTCTAAATTTATTTTGTAGTGAAATTTTGGCAGTTCACAAATTTTCTTTCAATGCATAAGCCACACCCCCGACTACATAAAGCAGAGTCACATTTCCCCAGTGTGTCTACAATGACAGCAGGGATGATTTGTATATCGGTTCTGGTTCTCCTCTTCCATGCCGATAGTAAGTAATACTAATTTAATTTATTTTATTAAATAGAGAGGGTAAAATATAACATTTCAAATTACAAAACAGCTTTGTAATGTTGTAATGCTTTAAATACTGTTCTCCAAAGAGAGCTGGTGTATATGTTCATTTTGCGGTGTTTATGTTCACTTTGTGGTGTTTATGTTCATTTTGTGGTGTTAATTTTCATTGTGTGGTGTTTTCTGGATTACAGATTTGCTCCCAGTGTCTCTGGGATCTCCAGACACTTTAAAATTGGTAGCAGAACCTGGTGATAATGTCACCATTTGGTACCAGCATAACTTGATGGAAGCAGCTTACATATACTGGTTCAGACACACAGACAGTTCTGTGCCACAACAACTTCAGTGCCAATTTTATCATAACAGATTTGAAACACGCCCCTGTAATTTTGTTAAACAGAATAATCATATCTTGATGTCTGTAAACTCCCAGAACACCTCTCTGACATTAACTGGAGTGAATCACACAGATTCAGGACTGTATTACTGTGGCATTTGGGAGAGTAACTTGTCCTTCGGCAATGCAACACATTTACACGTGAGAGGTGTGTTTATGTGTAAAAGAATCATATTACATTACAAACATTAATATGGCATGTTTGATTAAAAATGATTATGCCTTTTCAGAGCAAGGTGAAGAATCTCCAGACATCTTCTTCACACTGACGGTGGTGTTTGGTGGAGTGATTGTGGTTCTCATCAGTGTTCTTCTAGTCGTCATGAAGAAGAATAAACAACACTCAGGTACCAATGATACTGCAAATACTGTTATACAGTACTGTTATACTGCAAATACTGTTATACAGTACTGTTATACTGCAAATACTGTTATACTGCAGATACTGTTATACTGCAGATACTGCTGTTTAAAACTGATGAATGTATGTGAATTTTGTATGTTAAAAAATGTAACTTATGAAACTGGAACTGACAAATCTATTGATCAATGTATGTTAATTAACAGTTTTGGCTGTTTCTTACAGACACTGGCTCTACTGCGAAAAAGGTAATTTTGATTATGCATTAAAAACGTTGAAACCCATATAAATATTCACCAGTTTATGCAATATGGCTTTGCATTCAGTCAATAAATTATATTTAAATATAATAAATTATAAATAAATATTTAAAAAGTAGAAAATGAAGGAAATTTAGTTATTTGTTTTATTTACATTTTCAGAAATAGTTGCACATTATTCAAACAATACAGAATCATTACATAAAAAAGCTTAAAATGTCAAAATTAAAATACTAAATAAATAATGTAATGTAGACATTTATACTAATCAAAGAAATATGTCATTTATCAGCCAAGATATTTTGTGTGTCACTGCAGGAGCAGGATTCTAACTACGCTGATCTACAATTTTCTGATAAGAAAATCAAGAAAGCAGGAAGACACAGTGAAGTGGTGGATCCTCAGGTTGTGTATTCTACAGTAAAGCCCTGCAGTGTATTGGGATAGAACAGAGTTATATATCATTACAGTAATATATCATAGTTATACATCATTACTGTTACATATCATTATAGTTATACATCATTAGCATTATACACAATTCCTCCATTGTTTGTAAGATATTTACATACTTCATTACTTTAAGCAACTACATCTACAAGAGGCTGATCTCCGCCATACATTTCATATATGTACTCTGTAGTTTTACAAACACAATCAGCAGACAGTGTTGACGTTTTCAAATGCAAATGCAAAAACCTGTAATCTCTGTTAGGGTTTGAGTGTGATGTATTACAGACAGGATTAACACAGGGGAGTTTGGGAGTGTGATGTAACCCAGGGTATTTGATGAGTCTGATATGACCAGTATAAGGAGGCTATGAAGGGCAAATTTCTTTTATTCATGATACTTATATTCATGGCAATTTTGGTAACACTACCACACAAGGGTATGTTCTTTGTTAATGACCCCAGTGTTAGCATAACAACAAATCAATTGAATGTTACTGCTGAAGAACTGGAGTTAAGGACTTGAACATTCGCTGTGTAGTCATCCATTTGTATTTTTAGTCATTTGTGCAAAAATGTCTCAAATATGGCTCTTTACTTTATACTCTTTACTGTCCGTATATAGACTAAAACTATAAATATTTACCGTTTTTCTTTGTGTGTGTATGTTATTGAGGGGTGGGGGTAGCGACATTGTTGATATATGTAGTAACTGATATGTATTATGATTTGTTATTTGCAGAGAAGAGAGTAGTGGTTGAAATCTTTAGAGTGTATTCTCTATTCTTTGGTCTTTTTGCTGCAATTTTCTGTTGTAATACGCCATGTGAAACCATATGATAAAACACCAAGAGTTAGAGACACAGGCTTGTGAAAGAAGAACCAAGGGTCAGACCGAGCGGGAAAGTGTAGTACGTAAGCAGGTAGTAACGTTAGGATAACACAGGGACTTTATTACATGAGAATGATGAGCAGTGGCGACTGACTAGTATCAATATTAACTGGTATTTGCATGCTTCCCAAAATCTGGCAGCCAAGCTTATTCTGATAAAATAGCAAATGGTCAAGACTGAGAAGTGTTGGATGAGCAGCAAGTGCCCATTTTAGGCTATCGTAGGATTTTAGATATTTAGGTTAAAGGTGTGTTGAAAGGCTGCATAGTAGTTTGAATTTGTAGCCTCTATGCTGTGGTTCAACATGTTTTAAAAAGCACTCAAACAAGTGAAATTACAAATTTTAAAACTTATAAAAGATAAATAAAAGCTTTTTATGTAGAGCATGTGACCACTTTTTTGCATTTTCATTGGTAGATGTTGAGTTATACAGTTCTTAAGGTGGACAGAGAAGTATAAGGGATGCCTAATTTTTTTTCAACATGATAAAGAAGTTTGTGTTGCCTGGAGGCAACAAGGTACCATAGAGGGTTAAAGAGATGTTTGGTATTCAGTCTGTTGGATATTGACATGGGGTGACCAGGTGTGGCCAATACGTCGATCGCGATCTACTGGTCGATCGCGAAGGATGTGTGGGTAGATCACATGACATTAAAAAGTAGGGAATGAATCACAGGCTATCATCCATCTGCACTGACAGTTGTCTTTTGATTGACATACAGGGTAGGTTGACACCCTACGCATGCGCGTTAAACCGCGCTAACTTATTCAGTTACCTTACTGCGTTGCTAGCCTCCAATTTATTTACTAAATACAACAAAGGCTATAAAAATGAGTGCTGTAGCTGGTCCGAGTAAGAAGCCTAAAACCTACCACTTACATACAGAATGGGACGAGGATTTATTTTTCACTATGTCATATTCTAAGTGCGTTTGCCTCATCTGTCAGTGTGCCGTTGCTATTCCAAAGAAGGGAAATGTGGAGCGGCATTTTCGGACTGTTCATAAAAACTATTTCCTCTGAAAAGCGAGCTGAGAAGGAAAACGGTGAAAGAACTAAAATCCCAGTTGTCCGGTCATTTTTCTCACATCTGACCACAAAAGCGAAGGCAGCCACTGAAGCATCATTTCGGGTGAGTCACTTAACTGTTAAGCACAAGAAGTCCTTCCAAGACGGAGAGATGATATGTACTGTAGATGAAATTCAAATTCAATTAAAAAAATACTTTATTTATCCTAAAAGGGAAAAAGGAAAGAAAAAATACACAATATTAAATAGTAATAATAATAAATAATGATAATATAGAAGAAATAAATTTATGTTTTGCATTTTTATTGTATCATTTTGACTTGGTCATCTTATAAGTAGCTCGCAAGCTGAAAAGGTGTGGGCACCCCTGACGTAGGCAGTACTGAATGTTTGTTCTAAATAATAAAGTTATCTTTTTGAGGCCAGTGAAATGCAGACAAATGAATAGACATTCATATATTTACTGTAAAGCAATAAACATCTAGTGTGTGTAATAAATGTGTGTGTTGATGTGTAAACACAATCACGCAAGCATTTGTGTTTAAGGAGGCAGGACTTCTTAGTTCTTGGCACCAAATTAGAACAGAGGAATGTGCCTATACATTAATGTACGTCATGTGATTAGGGCAAAGGCACTGGTTTATTAAAATAAAGTGGTGTGTCTGGGCCTGGGAAGACAGGATGAGAATGATCTGTGTTGATGAAGAAATAGAAAGATTGCATACAAAGAGAAGAGATAACATGCAAATCTTGGAGATACTATAAACAAAAATGAGCGTAGTAGTAACAGAGTGTAACTACTACGTTTTCAGTTAAACTGTACTATTTACATAACTTTGCCCTTTTGATAAACTATGCCCAGTGGTTACACTCTCACATGTCACATGGATTGTGGGTGATGTCGCTATATCCTTGCTATATCCGTCTGGAATTAGGAAGGAATTTCCACCGCTGCTTCCTCGTGGATAAAATATGATGCACTGGGAATGGTCCTTCTGGTGGTAAAGACCAGGAATGGGAATTTCATCCACGGTTTAACAAGAGAGAATTGGCCATCTTCGTAAGCTTGTTTGAGGTAATTTGGTGAATGTGTTGCCAAGGATACGTTGATCGGATGTTATTTTAGATTCCATTGTTACTTGGGCTAGTTAATTAGGAAGTACGACTTTCAGTTGGTTGCTGTTAACCACTCAAATGTTCGCGTGGTTCTACATGAAGAAAACAGATAGCGTTGACGGAGCCTCTCTTAAAAGATCTAGCCTTGAGGAAGGGAAAACAAGAAAGAGTGATGCCCTGCTGTTCAAGGAATGTAAACACCTGAATTCCACGTGCTTATGACAAATCCTCTTTCTCCCACTGAAGCTTGTTCTATGCATTGCTGGTGCTGAGACTTTCTGGGCTGGCATGGTAACTTCACTGGAGATCTGGGGTATGTCAGGTGATGTTTTGCTATTTATCATGTTCATATTTCATTTTTCATGTATCTTCATATATCATCATATTTCACTCTACATTACTCTCAATACTAATCATAGTTGAAACAAAGACATGTGTGGGTGTGGCTTAGTGTGTCATGATAAAAAAACTATAAAGAAAATGAACTGGTAGGAGGTTCACACAGTATTATACCAAAACTTCACAATAGATGTTTGCACTGCTCTTCATCTTCTCCTATCCACTTGCAAGATATTGAATCATGATTGGTGATAGGGTTAGTATAGTCATTACTATACTAACCCTATCACCCTACATTATAGAACTGAGGTGTGATTGCAAGCTGCAAGTTAACTACGTAGAGAGTATTCTTTGACACGTTGGAATGTTTATTGCTTATGTTTTAGGTAGAGATTTAATCACCAAGACTCACATATATTTATTATTTAGAGTTAGGGGTTTGGAAAGTGGGAAAGATGAAAAGATATTTCACTTTTGCTCAGATACACTGTATTCTCCCTCATCACTGTAACCCTGCTGTTCAGAGAAAGTGTTGCTCAGATGCATTACTGCACATTGATTATACTGTAAACATGAGCACAATCAGGGTCAACCCAGCGCAGTCTTTGTGCGCCACCTAGTGGTGTCTCTGCTCTATTATGGACTCAGCCCATAAGATCATAATCCAGCCCATCATGAGGTGAAGCAGGTGCTATATGAAAGGGAGGACCATCTCCATGACCACACGTCCACCACGTGCTGGTAGAAGTGGCTTCACTGGTGCTATAGCACATACTCAGATAACAGGGGTTGACTTATTAGTTTCAGGTCTTCTTTGGTCAATAGATGATCAAATTATGGCTATGAAAAGCCAGTCTCTGTCTGTTTCACTGTATTCACTTATCCTGCACATCTCCTGACTGTGTTCTTTCATACATGCATGTCTGGCTACTATGAACATGAAATTGCTCAACCTGAACAAAAATGCCATCTGAACAGGAAATGAACCAGAAAAGAAGAAAAGAGAAATAAACTGCCCATCACTGTACATTACTGTTCACCACTGTACATTACTGTTCACCACTGTACATTACTGTGCATTACTGTTCACCACTGTACATTACTGTTCACCACTGTACATTACTGTACATTACTGTTCACCACTGTACATTACTGTTCATCACTGTACATAGATTTTCTCCAGGAGGCAACCTATGACATCACTACCTGACACACCAGCCTATGACCTTTGAACTTTTCTTAAGTAGGCAGTACCACTGCACAGTGTTAGATGACCGGTAGTTAGTGACAAATATTCATTTGATTTTATAACAGTGAATAAGGCAGAAGAGCATTGGTAAACGGGAGGACTGAACACCATTACAAATATAATGTTGGTGTTAAACCGCAAAAGCACACGTAACTGCCACTATAAGGTAAGTGGCCAGTGACTGAGGCTTCTGTGTAACTATGCTTCTCAAAAAGTTTAACAAAACCACCACGTAGTGAAATGATGGGGAGACAAAGACAGCACGAAAAAAAGAGAATAAACACAAAAGAAATAACAACACAGTTTGAATACAACGTATATTACAAAGCACTAGAGACTATACAAACCAAACTGACCAAACCGAAAAAAATGATCCGTAACCCACAAGACAAAAAACATTAAATGCACTCAAACAAACTGAGAACACCAGTGAAACATAACAAGGGGAGGGGTTACAGGCTGAGAGGTGGGACTAGGACGCACATGGCTAACAACACAAACACTGTAGGGGAATGACAGGAGGAGGAGGGGCCAGACGTAACACATGCACTATGTCAGCATGCCTCACTAAAGCACTAAAAAAAAAAAAAAAGCACTAGAAGTAGTGAAGCTAATGTAAAATTAAATAAAAACAGCATAATCCAAGAGTCTGACTGATGACCAAGAAAGTTTTTTCATAAAAGGAAGCAGCAGAAACAAACTTGAAGGAACACTAAGAATTAACAGGAGTACACGAATAAAACATTTCATCTTAACTACAAACCATTCATCTTGTGTCCATTCACCACCATACTACACTTTCAGGGTTCAACACACTTCCTCTTCCTTCAGGTTTGTCTCAGTGACATTTACAACCTGCCACTCTATACTGTTACTATAACTACAACCTGACCCTCTACAGCTGGGGTTAGAGCTGTTACTATAACTACAACCTGACCCTCTACAGCTGGGGTTAGAGCTGTTACTATAACTACAACCTGACCCTCTACAGCTGGGGTTAGAGCTGTTACTATAACTACAACCTGACCCTCTACAGCTGGGGTTAGAGCTGTTACTATAACTACAGCTGGGGTTAGAGCTGTTACTATAACTACAACCTGACCCTCTACAGCTGGGGTTAGAGCTGTTACTATAACTACAACCTGACCCTCTACAGCTGGGGTTAGAGCTGTTACTATAACTACAACCTGACCCTCTACAGCTGGGGTTAGAGCTGTTACTATAACTACAACCTGACCCTCTACAGCTGGGGTTAGAGCTGTTACTATAACTACAACCTGACCCTCTACAGCTGGGGTTAGAGCTGTTACTATAACTACAACCTGACCCTCTACAGCTGGGGTTAGAGCTGTTACTATAACTACAACCTGACCCTCTACAGCTGGGGTTAGAGCTGTTACTATAACTACAACCTGACCCTCTACAGCTGGGGTTAGAGCTGACCCTCTACAGCTGGGGTTACTATAACTACAACCTGACCCTCTACAGCTGGGGTTAGAGCTGTTACTATAACTACAACCTGACCCTCTATAGCTGTTACTATAACTACAAACCCTCTACAGCCTGTTACTATAACTACAACCCCTCTACAGCTGGGGTTAGAGCTGTTACTATAACTACAACCTGACCCTCTACAGCTGGGGTTAGAGCTGTTACTATAACTACAACCTGACCCTCTACACCCGGAGATAGACCTTTTTCTATGACTACAACCTGACCCTCTACAGCTGGGGTTAGAGCTGTTACTATAACTACAACCTGACCCTCTACAGCTGAGAGCTGTTACTATAACTACAACCTGACCCTCTACAGCTGGGGTTAGAGCTGTTACTATAACTACAACCTGACCCTCTACAGCTGGGGTTAGAGCTGTTACTATAACTACAACCTGACCCTCTACAGCTGGGGTTAGAGCTGTTACTATAACTACAACCTGACCCTCTACAGCTGGGGTTAGAGCTGTTACTATAACTACAACCTGACCCTCTACAGCTGGGGTTAGAGCTGTTACTATAACTACAACCTGACCCCTACAGCTGGGGTTAGAGCTGTTACTATAACTACAACCTGACCCTCTACAGCTGGGGTTAGAGCTGTTACTATAACTACAACCTGACCCTCTACAGCTGGGGTTAGAGCTGTTACTATAACTACAACCTGACCCTCTACAGCTGGGGTTAGAGCTGTTACTATAACTACAACCTGACCCTCTACAGCTGGGGTTAGAGCTGTTACTATAACTACAACCTGACCCTCTACAGCTGGGGTTAGAGCTGTTACTATGACTACAACCTGACCCTCTACAGCTGGGGTTAGAGCTGTTACTATATAGCTGTTACTATACAACCCGACCCTCTACAGCTGGGGTTAGAGCTGTTACTATAACTACAACCTGACCCTCTACAGCTGGGGTTAGAGCTGTTACTATTACAACTATAACCCTCTACAGCAGCCTACTAACTACAACCTGACCCTCTACAGCTGGGGTTAGAGCTGTTACTATAACTACAACCTGACCTGTTACTATAACTACAACCTCTACAGCTGGGGTTAGAGCTGTTACTATGACTACAACCTGACCCTCTACAGCTGGGGTTACAGCTGTCACTATGACTACAACCTGACGCTCTCCAGCGAGCGTTAGAGCGGGTACTATAACTACAACCTGACCCTCTACAGCTGGGGTTAGAGCTGTTACTATACTATGACTACAACCTGACCCTCTACAGCTGGGGTTAGAGCTGTTACTATAACTACAACCTGACCCTCTACAGCTGGGGTTAGAGCTGTTACTATAACTACAACCTGACCCTCTACAGCTGGGGGGCTGTTACTATTACAAGAGCTGTTACTATAACTACAACCTGACCCTCTACAGCTGGGGTTAGAGCTGTTACTATAACTACAACCTGACCCTCTACAGCAGGGGTTAGGGTTACTATAACTAGAGCTGACCTATACTACAAGCTACAGCTGGGGTTAGAGCTGTTACTATAACTACAACCTGACCCTCTACAGCTGGGGTTAGAGCTGTTACTATAACTACAACCTGACCCTCTACAGCTGGGGTTAGAGCTGTTACTATAACTACAACCTGACCCTCTACAGCTGGGGTTAGAGCTGTTACTATAACTACAACCTGACCCTCTACAGCTGGGGTTAGAGCTGTTACTATAACTGACAACCTGACCCTCTACAGCTGGGGTTAGAGCTGTTACTATAACTATTTACAACCTGACCCTCTACAGTCATTGGGGTAATCTAAATTGATGTTCACATACTCAACCTGTATTTTATATCTTGATTGCATGTTTCTACAAAAAGAAAATGCCATACAAGCACATAGGAGATGGTCTGGCTTGCCAGTAGATGTGCCGATGCTGTGGTTGGATGCGCTGATGCCAACTCCTACCTGAGGCTCGCCATCTACACTGAAGGGACTGTGACTACTTGGCCTGGAATTAGAACTATAACCACAGGACTATATTTGAACTATACTTGAACTATGAATGCGGACTTCTGCTAGTGGGCCGCCCAATGAAGAATGGGTTCCCTTTTGAGTCTTGGTCCTCCCAAGGTTTCTTCCTAATCCCTGCATAGGGAGTTTGTCCTTGCCACTGTCGCCTCTGGCTTGTTCATTAGGGATCTGGACCCATACGATTGTAAAGCTGCTTTGAGACAACATGTCTTGTAAAAAGCGCTATATATATAAATTTGACTTGACTATACTGTATATAACACAATATAACAATAATATTATTTCATTTAATGTCTTTATTATTTATTTAATGTATTATTTATTTATTTTATTTAATGTCTTTAATCTGAAAACGTTACTCCATTCAAGAAGGGGAGGAAAATCTCCAAACATTAAAAATACATGAGCCAGGAATCATATTTTGCAATCATGTCTGCAAAGTTCCATCTTGGCTAACAGTGTGAGTCAACACAGACACTTTACCTTTACTCACAGAAACAAAATGAAGAAATGAGAACATGTGAGTTTTGCACTGAAAATGTCTTCAGAAGGAAGTGAACCTGGGGACCGTGTCACAAGTGATGGTGATAATAAAAAGTGGAGTGAAGTTCCAAGTAACACTGTTAGACAATTTTGAAATGTACAACACATATTTTCTTTTTTATGTCAAAAATAGACAATGGAGTTATACAATAAAAGTCTCTTGAGAACAAATTGTCTTAAGACGATTTTAATCCAGGTATGGTGAGTTTGCAACAGCTGGACTGAGAAGCAAACATGTAAAGTGAAGGTGAAAGTGTGAAAGGCCATTGAAATGATTTCAGATAGCACTGCACAAAGACATATACATTTTACTTTGAAAAAACAGTATCTTCTCATGGCTTTTAAATATATTGACCATGAGCAGGGCACAGATTTCACCTGCGCTGTTTAGGCTACAGTGTTATGAACAAAGCACAGATCTCACCTGAGCTGTGTAGTCTATGGTATTGGTCTGTGGTATTATAAGCAAACAAAGAATTGAATATCAATTTTGAAATTTGACACAGGGCCAATTAACACAATATGTGGAAAAACATCGCAGTTGTCACACTAACGGGTGACAAGGGGTTGAATGGAGACAGCAAGATGCATTGAACAGACCTAAAAACAAACAAAAACAAACATACAGCACTGGCAGTACAACTGAGCAAAGTGAAGTAGTCGTACTCAAGAGCGCTTCTGAACACAGTAGTGAAGTAGTCATACTCAAGAGCGCTTCTGAACACAGTAGTGAAGCAGTCATACTCAAGAGCGCTTCTGAACACAGTAGTGAAGCAGTCATACTCAAGAGCGCTTCTGAACACAGTAGTGAAGCAGTCATACTCAAGAGCGCTTCTGAACACAGTAGTGAAGTAGTCATACTCAAGAGCGCTTCTGAACACAGTAGTGAAGCAGTCGTACTCAAGAGCGCTTCTGAACACAGTAGTGAAGCAGTCGTACTCAAGAGCGCTTCTGAACACAGTAGTGAAGCAGTCATACTCAAGAGCGCTTCTGAACACAGTAGTGAAGTAGTCATACTCAAGAGCGCTTCTGAACACAGTAGTGAAGCAGTCGTACTCAAGAGCGCTTCTGAACACAGTAGTGAAGCAGTCGTACTCAAGAGCGCTTCTGAACACAGTAGTGAAGTAGTCATACTCAAGAGCGCTTCTGAACACAGTAGTGAAGCAGTCGTACTCAAGAGCGCTTCTGAACACAGTAGTGAAGTAGTCATACTCAAGAGCGCTTCTGAACACAGTAGTGAAGTAGTCGTACTCAAGAGCGCTTCTGAACACAGTAGTGAAGCAGTCGTACTCAAGAGCGCTTCTGAACACAGTAGTGAAGCAGTCGTACTCAAGAGCGCTTCTGAACACAGTAGTGAAGCAGTCGTACTCAAGAGCGCTTCTGAACACAGTAGTGAAGCAGTCGTACTCAAGAGCGCTTCTGAACACAGTAGTGAAGCAGTCGTACTCAAGAGCGCTTCTGAACACAGTAGTGAAGCAGTCGTACTCAAGAGCGCTTCTGAACACAGTAGTGAAGCAGTCGTACTCAAGAGCGCTTCTGAACACAGTAGTGAAGCAGTCGTACTCAAGAGCGCTTCTGAACACAGTAGTGAAGCAGTCGTACTCAAAAGCGCTTCTGAACACAGTAGTGAAGCAGTCGTACTCAAGAGCGCTTCTGAACACAGTAGTGAAGCAGGTGTACTCAGGACATCTTCTGAACACAGTAGTGAAGTAGTCATACTCAGGGCATCTGTGAGGACGTGTACATGATGGGAATGCAGACTGATATTAACCAATGAGGTTTATTAGAGAGGAGCACCCAGGGAACTCCCGGGGAACATGGAGAAATACACAGTCCAATCTTATCGTCAATACAGTCCGGGTCAGGATAAACGAGTAGCAGTAGAAACTGTGCAGAGGTACAGAGGTGCAAATCCAAGAGAGCGAAAACTGCTCAAAACAAGTCGAACCATAAAGGGAACTAGAATGAACGAAACACTCGGTATGCTGTCCAACAAAGGTAGGCAATACGTCGCGGGGAGTGGAGGTTCAGCACTGGTTAAATACATGACGTAATAAGAAACAGCTGTAAGTCAATACTCCAGGGAGGAGGAATGAGTGAGGTGACGCTGTGCATTTTGGGGGCTGTAGTCTTCTTGGTAGGGCTGCATGACAGCATCTTCTGAACAGAGTAGCGAATCATCCCCTGGTGATGATGAGACGAGCCACAGGTGAGACTGATGAACACACCCACACTGACACACACCCTCGGAACTACACATGCAAGACGTGTTCGAAATAGCCTACTACATACTGCACACTGCACTCAGTATATACTGGATACTGCATACTGGTCCTTGTAGTAGTATGCAGTACAGTTTCCAGTATGCGACAAAAGCAAAGCATACTACGGGGTCACGTGAACATAGTGTTGCATGATGGGATGCAGTACACCACGAAGATAGCTCTGTTCGCGTACTGGAATATTTTGCGGAAGTAATATGTCATCCGAGGATGTTTCGCGTACTGGAAAAAATCTTTTTATTCGCATACTGCATACGGCATACTAATTTGGGGCCCAAGCAGTACGCCAGTAGTATGTAGTAGGCTATTTCGAACACGTCCATGGACTTAGACGACGTAAACACACGCCCAAAAGGAGGGGTCCGGGAGCGTCATCGTGACACTAACAGTCTTAATAGTTCTGTATAACACTTTAACTCTAGCAGAGAGAAGAAATCAAACTGAGGACATGCTTGCAAAGACCATTTTAAATATGATGTGTTCATATATATACAGTATATACAGTATATATACAGTATATACAGTATATATAATAAGTGGGCACCTGCTCCTCCTCATTCCTGTCCTCCTCCTTGTTGACATTTATAACAACATGCTTCTTGTTCTCTGTTCAAACCTTCATCTTTTCATACAAACTCTGAAATCTGACTGGGTAGGATACTCTGCATGTACATGTACGTTTGAGCTCCTCCTTCACGACCTGCGTCTATACCATGAACATTAAAGAGAGCTGCATTTCAAGTACCTTCACACCTTCCGCTTTACTTCAAGAACCCAGGAGATTATCGGGCAACCGAAAAAAGTTAACCTGCTTCTTTGGGCTACAAAGCGATGTTCCATGTGCTCAATCAGAGTATTTAGCAGCGTACACAGATCTTCGGCAGCTGGTAAAGAGGCACCTGATTATTTCACTTCAAAGATCTTGCTTACTGCATCTGATATGATTCAAGGAGGATATGTGTGTTAGGTTTAGTTACGTGGTACGTACTTAATTAAGGTCGATTTAATGATCTACGTTGGTTAATCTGTAGATTATGTGCAAATTAGTGGTTTACCTGCTCCTGACCGTGCTGGTTCAGGCACGTCATCTTCGAAAGAGACAAACTTTGTGCCCAGATGTGTGCGACGTCTCCCGCTGTCTATCCAGCTTGGGATCTTGTTATTTCGGTGTCGTCAGGGACGAGTGTAACTGCTGCGCCGTGTGCGCGGCCGGTGAGGGGGACTTTTGCGGAGAGTACGGACACGGGGTGTGCGGCGAGGGCATGACATGCACACACGCGGCGGGGAAGTCTGCCAGCGTGCGCGGGACCTGCGTGTGCACCTCGACGGAGGAGGCGTGCGGCAGCGATGGAAGAACATATCCCAGCATTTGCCGTCTGAAGGCGGAGAACAAACGAGCCGAACTAAGCGACACCCCTGCAGTTATCCTGATCCAGAAAGGCCGGTGTAATTCTGGTAAGCATATGTACACGCCGAAGCCTTTCCAATTACTATGACAACGTTTTACCGCAGTAAAGTGAAAATAGCCAAAATGACTTTGCAGCTTGACTGCTATATACCCGTGGAACATGTTCTGATTTAGGGCAGATTTTCTTTTAAAATCGTATGTATCGTCACTTTTGACACTTTTGCATAAAAAGAATAATGCGACTTTGGTGGCTTTGCTGACGCACGCTTCCAAAAATTGTAAACCTGTAAAAGTATTATTAGCTCTGCAATAACTTTGGAAAATTTTATGACATAGTAAATCATACGAAAATATGCCCAGCAACTGTCAGACCGGATTGTTTCTATGGAAGTCTTTCTGATTTATGATTTTAAGGTTTTTTTTTCCCGCCCTAATATGACACCAGAATGTAAGTGTAAGTCACGTGAGTGGGATATATGGCCTCCAGCGGTTTTTCCGCTTTTCTCTTCACATCACCAATACTCACTGGAGAATTCACTGATATGAATCATGGCATGACGCATGCCTGTGAGCTAAGCATGTAACTCTCGGCTGGTTCATCTGCTCTTGACCTGCTCCTGCTCTGATCTCCTCCTCTGATTTCTACCTTTGATGGATGGGGACTCATCCATCAAACACCTTCAGTACTGTTTGTCTACCATAGACCAAGCCTCAAAGAGAGGTTGCCGCCTGCAGCCCCCCTCAAGTGCAGTGATAAGCATCCGGTCAGTGGAGGAGGGAGGGGTATTCCTCACCAGTGGAGGGGGGCATCCTCACCAGTGGAGGGGGGGCATCCTCACCAGTGGAGGAGGGCATCCTCACCAGTGGAGGAGGGCATCCTCACCAGTGGTGGGGGGGGGGGCATCCTCACCAGTGGAGGAGGGAGGGGTATTCCTCAACAGTGGAGGGGAGCATCCTCACCAGTGGAGGGGGGCATCCTCACCAGTGGAGGGGGGCATCCTCACCAGTGGAGGAGGGGGGGCATCTTCACCAGTGGAGGAGTGGGGGCAAGTGCCCCCGGCCTTTAAGCCGTGGTGGATGGCTTTGCGTGCACACGTTGCTCATGAACAATATAGTGCAACCCCCAACCACCCGTGAACAAGTCCACCAAGATTGTGTACTCATCTCGACTTCACGTATTGACCTTGAAAAAATTGTTTTTTTCCAGTGAAAACAATGTGGCATCTTCACATGTTTTGTTAAAACATTTGATGAGACTGGTGAGATTGTCGATGTGTTACTGGTATACAATAAATACAGACTAAAAGAAAAGAAAATAAATTTTCTTTGCTAGAATAACAGCTAAAAATTGGGGCCTGTTTCCCTGTTAGTGTCACTTCGTTCTGACACGCTCTGTCTATTGTGCGACAGGGTCCAGGAACCCCAGCAGCATGCGCTACAAATTCAACTTCATAGCAGATGTGGTGGACAAGATTGCCCCAGCGGTCGTTCACCTGGAGCTGTTTAAAAGGTGAGGACCAGTCACAGTGCCTGATCAAGCCCAGTGAAGAAAGACCAGTGAACGCAACACAATGGGCACATTTTCCCAAAAGCAGCATAGCAGTGTTTCACTTTGAACACTCTCCCCATTGGTGGATCCCAGTACAGTCTTGGTGGTCCACTCTGTCTATTGGTGGATCCCAGTACAGTCTTGGTGGTCCACTCTCTCCATTGGTGGATCCCAGTACAGTCTTGGTGGTCCACTCTGTCTATTGGTGGATCCCAGTACAGTCTTGGTGGTCCACTCTCTCCATTGGTGGATCCCAGTACAGTCTTGGTGGTCCACTCTGTCCAATATGGTGGATCCCAGTACAGTCTTGGTGGTCCACTCTGTCTATTGGTGGATCCCAGTACAGTCTTGGTGGTCCACTCTGTCTATTGGTGGATCCCAGTACAGTCTTGGTGGTCCACTCTCTCCATTGGTGGATCCCAGTACAGTCTTGGTGGTCCACTCTCTCCATTGGTGGATCCCAGTACAGTCTTGGTGGTCCACTCTGTCCAATATGGTTGTTCCCAGTACAGTCTTGGCCAACACACTGAGTTAAATCTTAGTGAAGATCTTTATTAACTGTATGAAAAACTCTTAAGCAGACGGTATAATATTCAAATACATGTTCAGTGTAATTAATGAATGTTTCCCAGTGAAACTGACATGAAAAATCATGGTTCTGCTTCATGATGTAAACTGAGAGTTGTGGAAACACGGCATGTACTGAACAGGCACCCACACAGCGGTCAGGAAGTGGCGGTGTCCAGTGGCTCAGGGTTCATCGTGTCCGAGGACGGCTGGATAGTCACCAACGCCCACGTGCTGTCCAACAAACAGCGCATCAAGGTGGAGCTCAAGAGCGGAACCCATTACGATGCCACCATCCGAGATGTGGACCAGAAGCTAGACATGGCCCTAATCAAGATTGACTCAGAGGTGAGCTGGTCTGTCCGGCCGGGCCAAAGACTTCGACTGACGTCTTGCTGCTTTTTCCCAGACGTCTGCACACTGTAGTGAGGAGTAGTGATGTTCATGGGAGCTCTGAGACTAGCTGCACATTACAGTGTTGACTGCACGTCTGCACACTGTAGTGAGGAGTAGTGATGTTCATGGGAGCTCTGAGACTAGCTGCACATTACAGTGTTGACTGCACGTCTGCACACTGTAGTGAGGAGTAGTGATGTTCATGGGAGCTCTGAGACTAGCCGCACATTACAGTGTTGACTGCTGAGTCAGGTGAATTTTGCAGCAGCGTATTGGCTTCTTGGTGTGGTCCACAGCTTCATGAGGAATAATAACATGTCTGGAATCAGTCTGATGCTATGAAGCACGTCAGTTGGGCATTTATCACCTGAAACTACGTTCCTCTCGTGGGTATAATCATTATTTGATTCATTTCGCCATTTGTACTTGTTTCAATGTCTAATCGTGGTGGTTAATCATGACTCACCATTCTTGGTGCTTCTGTAACCCTGGCTCATGTCTCACCATTCTTGGTGCTTCTGTAAGCCTGGCTCATGTATATCAATGAGTTCACTTGTCCTATTGCACTGAACTGGCACCATCCTCTTTTCTCCATATCCCAACTTTTCATATTAGAAGGGAAAATGCGGAACTGATCTGAGATCAGTCCCACACAGCACCTCCAAATAGTAGCAACAGAGTGGTGCAGCGGCACACACCATTGGCCAACAGTTTTTCAGACTCCTCCCCTTGACGAATGGGGCATGTCAGCAGGGGTGGTGGGTGGGGCGAGTGGCTGCCAGTGGTGACAGCGAGAGCCCCCCAGCAGGGAAAGGCAGATGGCACAGAGCAGCGCGTCATGCCCCAGGGAGGGCAGGTAATAAAGAGAGTGGCGTTCTACCCATGAGGCAAGGGCAGGCATGGGCAGGTTCCCATCCGGGCTGCATACAGTCTGAACACAAAAACTTTCTGCTGAATGCTTAACAGGCTAAATGGCTACAGATGGCTGGTGGTTTATGAGGGGATAATATTTCCTGGTTTTGTATCCCTATAAAATTAGTAGAAGTGTGCTGTTGTTAAATAATTGACTAGTCTCTTTTTTGTCATTCCTTTTTTCTGTCTAATGTCTCTCAGCTGCCAATAGTCCAACGTGTCAGTCTGTTTAGTATGTTACAAGTGCATACATTCCTGGTATGTGTAACTGCAACGCAGGGTTAGACACAGCAGGAGACAGGGGTTGCGGACTGAAAGGTTTATTCTCCATAGTAAGCGACAGAAACACTCAGGCCAATAGTGGCAGCAAACGATGAATACAGCGGTACTCAATGACGTCTCCAGCGTAGGCGGAGGGATCTCCAGTAGCGAAGCGCAGTCGTCCGACAATGTGCAGCACTGAACAACAAGACCTGTGGGCTTATAACAGTGCTGGGTAATTGTGCGCAGGTGTTTAGTATTGTGGCGATTGTGATTGAGGGTGTTGAATAAGGGGGCGTGTGCAAGGACGAGGTGGGTGTGTGCGGGTGTGACCTGATCCCTGTGCGCCCTATGGTGGCCCCTTTGGGCCACCGTGACAGTAACATACCTGCCAAATACAACTGATTCTGTTCCTGATTTTGAATCTGCCTCCCCACACACACACACACACACACACACACACACACACACACACACACACACACACACACACACACACACACACACACACACTCACACACATCTGTGCCTTCCTCTCCATAACCCCCCTCAAACTTCCTGCCTTCCCAACCCTCTCTATATCTGTCTTTCTCTCTCTCTCTCTCTCTCTCTCTCTCTCTGGTGGCAGGACCCTCTTCCTGTGCTTTTGTTGGGCCACTCATCTGACCTGCGTCCAGGTGAGTTTGTGGTTGCAGTGGGCAGCCCCTTCTCCCTGCAGAACACCGTCACCACAGGCATCATCAGCACCACCCAGCGCGGAGGTCGCCAGCTCGGCCTGCACAACTCAGACATGGAGTACATCCAGACGGACGCCATCATCAACGTGAGTGCCCAAAACGCTTCTACACTAATCTATTGGAACGAGGTTTTGGGAACCAGAAACACACCAGACACGCATGTAATAGAGTTAGTTCGTGAAGTGCCTGTACACATGGACCTGTAACCAGACAAAGCAACAGTGGGCCAAGAAGCACCTAGTAACAGCATTAATTAGCCATTTATTGAGACGCCTGTTCACCATTGTGTCCAATTAGATCCAAGCCCTGCCTCCTGCATAACAGAGCACAATATATTACACAACCCATAGAGGCATCAGAATATACAATATACAAAATCCATAGAAGCAGGCAATCCAGTTGATCAAGAGGCAGACTTGTGAACTTGTGTTTGTACCCAGCTCACAGGGAAGGCCCTGAAGCTCCTGCCTTCTGTTTTTTTCCCTTGTGCATCTTCCAAAGAGCATTAATTCAATGTCAATGCCTTTCTTGCAGTACGGCAACTCAGGAGGGCCACTTGTAAACTTGGTAAGATCCTTCATCTTGTCTCCTAACTTTTCCATTTCTTCTTTTCCTGAGTGAAGTAGTCCATATATATATATATATATATATATATATATATATGTGTGTGTGTGTGTGTGTGTGTGTAGAACTTTTAGATTATGGGTTTCATGATATGATCTTAAATCCAACACACTCTCCATGAGACAGAATAGACGAGACTCTTAATTGGCTGCGGAAAACTCTTAATGGCAGCAAAATGTGACATAATGTCTTTCCGTCAGTCTTGGCTTGATGACGGTTGTCTTTCACGCATTGTTTAGCTGAGAAGTGCTAATGCTAAATTAGCTATGCTACTGTCTCTTATTAAACTTGCATGTCTACAGTTGGGCTACGTCCAGTGGCGTAGGTGGGGACACTGCTGACACCACCCAACCTAACACAGGAATAGTATGAGCAGACATCATTGGTGGGGACACGTTCCTCCGTCAACCCCCCACACCAAACTACACCTGCTGAGACATTCCAAAGCACAAGCCTTCACACATCGTTAATGGCACTGCTGCCATAAAGTGTTTCATTTACAATAGACAGAACTTTCCAGAACCTAGATCACCCTGTGTAATCTCTGTTCCACATGCTGAAAGACTGTGACCTAGGAAATCCACCCTGCTCTTCGACGCCCTGTGATAATTTCATTAGATTCTTACACAGCCTGTTTTGTGTTTTAAGGACGGGGACGTCATCGGCATTAACACCTTGAAGGTTACAGCGGGAATATCGTTTGCGATTCCTTCAGACCGGATAAGGCAGTTCCTGGCCGACTCCTATGAGAGGCAGAGAAAAGGTTTGTCCCGCCTTCTGATTGCATTCAAAGGCTGCCTTTCCCGTCATTGCATAGAAAAGATTATATGTAAATGTCTGTACCCTGAATATTGAAATGTGTTTTCTTGTGATTGGCCGGCAGGAAGAATGCAAACCAAAAAAAAATATATAGGAGTAAGGATGTTTCAGCTGACGCCATCGTAAGTTTTATGTGTGATTGTTTTGTGGCATTGCGCAACACATGAACAAGCTGGTTGCCACTGTGATATTATGATGCTAAATTTTAAATAGCTGTGGGTATTTATATTTCATTGTAGCATTTTTGCACACTAAAACACGTGGTCTCTTTGGTTTTCTATTTTGCTAAAGAGTTAAGTGTAATGCAACCCGACGCTGTAAGTTATATGCCGTTTAATTTGCTTGCCAGTAGGTGGCACTGCAGCGCACGTTTAGTACAGTCAAAGATTCATGTGAACAGAATTTAACTGTTATGTATGACACTGCAAGTGTCAGTGAAATGCCTCTGAAAAGTCTTGAGCCAACTATCCAAACCCTCACTGGCAAATACATCGTTTTGACACTACCACCGTACCTTGATACCAGGCTCACACTTGTGACCCCGTGTTCTTACATCCTGTTGTTTTTCTCCTCTCACAGGTTGATCAGGGAGCTGAGGGAGAGGGAGAGCGATTTCCCAGACGTGAGCGCGGGCGTGTACGTGTACGAGGTGATCCCTGGAACGGCGGCTTCCAGGTAGGAGCGTAGCCTGAGGCCAGGCCTACACCCGCTCACAAGCGCCTTGCGATTTATGTCCTGTCGCGTACCCCAGGGCTCCTTTGTGCCTCCCTTCACTCACAAACATTCCTCCACGGGCGTCTCCTCTGCCCGGTCGCACGGCAGGTAGCTGGAGGTCACGTCTCACGTCCCATTGGGCTGAACGCAGCGCGCACTCCTGTGTCACGCGTGTATCAGATATGTGTCACGCTTGTGTCATACCTAAGTCACGCATGTAGGAAGTCATGATCTGATGTCAATCTGACGCAGGAGCTTTAATATGGCAGAAAAGGTTCAGATGGACAGTAACAGTTCAGGCCAAACGGCCACAGTGTCTGATCTCTGCTGTGGAACACATGAGCCGCAGTGTCTGATCACTGCTGTGGAACACGTGAGCCGCAGTGTCTGATCACTGCTGTGGAACACGTGAGCCGCAGTGTCTGATCACTGCTGTGGAACACGTGAGCCGCAGTGTCTGTGTCTGATCACTGCCGTGCTGCCATGGAACACGTGAGCCGCAGTGTCTGATCACTGCTGTGGAACACGTGAGCCGCAGTGTCTGATTGCTGCCATGGAACACGTGAGCCGCAGTGTCTGATTGCTGCCATGGAACACGTGAGCCACAGTGTCTGATCACTGCTGTGGAACACGTGAGCCGCAGTGTCTGATTGCTGCCATGGAACACGTGAGCCGCAGTGTCTGATCACTGCTGTGGAACACGTGAGCCGCAGTGTCTGATCACTGCTGTGGAACACGTGAGCCGCAGTGTCTGATTGCTGCCATGGAACACGTGAGCCGCAGTGTCTGATTGCTGCCATGGAACACGTGAGCCGCAGTGTCTGATTGCTGCCATGGAACACGTGAGCCGCAGTGTCTGATTGCTGCCATGGAACACGTGAGCCGCAGTGGTCCAAGCTTGTGTTTGTCCTCCTCAGTGCTGGCCTGAGGGCTAACGACGTGATCATCGGCATCGACGGGCAGCCCGTCCAGAGCGCGGACGACGTGAGCCACGCCGTTCAGTCCTCCAGATCGCTCTCGGTGACCGTGCGCCGCGCCGACGCAGACGTGACGCTGACCGTCGTCCCCGCCGATCTGGAGTGACGGACGCAACTCCACACACAATCCACTCAGAGATAATGAAAGCTATGGGTGCCTTTTCTAATGGTACAGTTAAAGACTGCAGATGCCATCAGCTCCCTTCCACCACACTCATCCCTGCAGTCACCTGGTAGTGAATGTGACACTGAGGTTATGTTCACATTACAATTCACATTATTCAATTCAGATTTTTTGCTCAGATCACATTTGCCCATCTTGACAGTTTGTCCAATAGAAACCATTCACCAGCAATAAATGGGAGGATGATTAAGAGGTGCTTGGAAACAGACGGACCATAGTCTTACAGCTGTACACCTAAACAGTTCATAATCTACATATTTATATGGGTGTTGTGTGTATATTTTAATATATACCACTGTTTTGTATTTGGGAGTAATGTACTCCTGTGCAGTATTTAAGGCCTTCTATACCATATTCTTTGGGTTACTGTATATTCTTTCACAAAATTGTATATAATTTATAAGTTCAGAAGAATTTCTAACATATCTAATTATAATATATGCATAATAAAAGAATATATAAGAAGAGTATATGTTTTGCTATTATAGGTTGTGTGTCCAGTTTGGAGAACACATATTTCAAATAACAACAAGGAATATTTGGATGCGTGTGAAGCTGAAGTTTCTGCCTCTGGGCCTGGTTAGGAAATACTTAACCAGCTGAGTATTCGTGCAGTCCTAACAGCTTGACTTATTACACCCAAAGGTATTTAAACACTGCTCAAGTATGACTGACTGGGTGTGTGTTCTGATTTCAAACACGGTGTTGCTTTGTGCACCATTTCCATCTTTACCAATTCCTTTTACCACTAAGACAATAAAATGTCCTAATGTAAAAGACTTTATAAACACGTCACTCGGTGAGGGTTTCATATACCCATAGACACAATTTAAGTTTTTGCAGGAAAGACAATGATTATTTTTACACATAAACTGCCTTAAAGATTAAATTAAAGAAGCCAATAACACAAGCAAAGGCTTCTGTGCCGAGTTGACTCAATGCTCATCCCACTGGTGCACAATGGCGTAGTGTTCATTTGTCCACTCATGTGGTGTTCATTTGTCCACTCATGTGGTGCTCGTATGTCCCCTGGCGTAGTGTTCATTTGTCCACTCATGTGGTGCTCGTATGTCCCCTGGCGTAGTGTTCATTTGTCCACTCTCTCACAGTGCCCATATGCCCCCTGGTGTATTGTTCATTTGTCCACTTGTGTGGTGCTTGTTTGTCCACAGAAGCTGTTCTGTAGGTCTTTTTGTCTGTTTTGTTCCCTGTAAATGCTCCAATTGCCAAATACTGGCAATTCATCAAACCTGTGGGCAGCAGCATATCCACTGGAAACACCACTCCACCACTATCTCCACCACTGTCTCCACCACTATCTGAACTGCTTGGGTTGGTCCACACAAAACTGAATCAAATAACAGCGCCTGTACTGCCCATCACGCCCACCCAAAAAATGCTGACACCTTAGTGATCTTAACAAGGTTATTTATTACTTGTGGGCCTTTGTGCCATCACTTGAATCACATAATTTATTTACAACAGGAATATCATCTTTACACTGTACAAAACAGAACAACAACAATAACTTACACAATGACTGTAACAGATTTAGGACATGCAGAAGGCTCTTAGGCAACACAATTTGTCAACACTAAAGAGTCACTGTAAAAAGCCCAGGACATGCTGAACCAACATTCTCCAACTAACACCAACAATGTGGATTCCAGAATCAGAATCTCCTTCTTCCATTCAAACCATTTTTTTTGGGTTGAGCTCCATTTCTAATGTTCTAGAATGTTCCAGAATGTTCTACTGCCAGCAGCACTAGGTTTGTGTGTGTTGGAGAATGCTACGGCGCTTCCGGGCGCAGCCGGGTCCGGCTGCCTGCCGCTCAGTACACAGTGCACCAGTTGCTTCCGTCGCTAGGCGCCAGGCCGCCGGTGATGAGCAGGATCAGGTCCACGAACCACCAGATGCCCAGACCGCCCAGTGTGAGCAGCTTCCCGACCGCTGTGCCCGTGTGGCCCAGACAGAAGCGGTCCACTCCGAAACAGCCCAGGAAGAAGGAGTACAGCAGTGTGGTTATGAAGTAGTGTCCCGTGTACCTGCCATGGGAGAGAGCAGGACCCTGCAGCGTCAGGGATGGCCAGCAGGGGGAAAACAGCCTGCACGTCTTAGGAAGACAGGGTGCCTCAGCAGGAGAGGCTGGAGAGGCTAGAGTGAAGGTTTTTGACAGGGCAGATCTATAAAGGCAAACGCTGATTTGACAACTACTGTTTCAAGGATCCTTAGCAGGAGATGACCCGAGTTCTGCACATAAATAAATAACTTTGCGTTATACATTCAAAAACATCCTTGTGTTTTGTTATACATTAAAATATTACTTTGTGTTTTGTGTTATATATTAAAATATAACCTTGTGTGTTGTGTTTACATTTAAATACAACCCTGTGTTTCTTTAACTGTGGTAAACAGTAAATCTATGTCACTGATGTACGTTTGTGTTTGACTCCTGCACCAAGAAAATGTATTGTATATTTGGCAGTCGGTGAATAAAGATTCTAAAACATGATCTGACTTAAAGAGTTATATCTGGGTTCAGTGCTTTTACAAGCACCACTCCCAGCGCTTGTAATTTCACAAAAACGTGGTAATAGTCTGCCCTCTAGTGGATGTTATGTAAATGCAACAAAAAAAGCGCAAATAAAGATTTTTGAAAGTTCTTTAAATGCACCTGAATGAATTATGTCATTATGTCGTTTTGAAAAAAAATTTATCAAAAGCAGTGCAATGCAAAGGTATTAATGCACAGAAGGACTGGATTAAGTGCTCTACTTACTTAATGCAGGGCTCGCGCCCTCTGAGGAACTCGCGAGTGCCTGCACATTCGATACCTTCCAAGGCGGAGCACAGCACTTGGGTGTGGTTGACGTCTTTGTACGCCTGACCCTGATTTCCAATCTTGTTAAAGATAAAAATAAAACCAAAGAACATGAAAGAAAAAAAAGATTGTGCTGGTTAATTTCCAATGGACACTGCTGCTGGTTACGACTAAAATAGGCAGTTCTGCGGGGCACCTGGTCGAAATCTCAGAACGCTGGTGGCCACATTAGACTGACAACAACCATCTTCACCACTCTGCAAATATTATAATCCTTCAACTACCATCTCAGGGCCTCCACTTGTAGGAGGTATTAGTGTGTTCGTAGTAGATTGTGTATACACTCAATCAGCAAATATTACATTTATCCATTATCTTACTTTATAATGTCCAGGCTTAGAGGTTTGCCTGGCTACTTTCCCCGTTATAAATGTATGAAAACACGTCGTGA
Source organism: Brachyhypopomus occidentalis (assembly GCA_020368025.1). Classification (NCBI taxonomy): domain Eukaryota; kingdom Metazoa; phylum Chordata; class Actinopteri; order Gymnotiformes; family Hypopomidae; genus Brachyhypopomus; species Brachyhypopomus occidentalis. Next base: position 72,780 of record JAGXOD010001434.1, read on the forward strand.
CATGTCTTTACGACACACACACAACGTAATACTCGCCTTTACACACCCATATCCCAGCTCCTGGCACGCCGTCACGTTTCCGTCATGGTCGACGGGATCGTGACAGTATATAAACTCCTCGGGCCTAAACAAAAAGTGCATACTGAACGGTTAAGAAGAAGAAGTTACAATTCCCCGTTTGGACACAATGAGACCTGTTAGTCGCCTATGGTGGCTGCTGGGCTACTCACAGGTAGCGGCACAGGACGACTGGAGACGGGGGGCTGTATTCATACTGCTCCGTATGGTTTGGTTGATCAGTGGGTATGAAATTATCCGTCGTGTTTTCTTCTGCTTGTTTGGGGTGATTGGCTGTGGAGGTGACGGTGCCGCTGGTGGTACTCGTCGTCGTCGTCGTTGTTGTTGCTGCTGTTGTTGTGGTGCTGGTGGTGGTGGTTGTTGTTGTTGTTGCCGTGGTAGTTACTCTGTTTCCGGGTGTCTCGGTTGAGTTTTGGGAATTGATCCCATGCAGACACTGTAAAAGCAACATCGTCACGAGCAATAAGAATTGTCCACACAGTAAAATGTAGCTCACGGAAATGTGCGACATTGTGATGTCCACCCAGTAGTTGCGAACGGCTGCAAAAATGTCCCCTGCATAGACGCTGGCTACAGCTACCGACCCGGACGACGCTCGCTGTCGAGCTAGTTAGCCTAGCTTCTCAATACCGAGTAGTTATCTACAAAGCAAACAATCTATTAAGAGGACTGACACCCTATTGTCGACAAATTCCTAGTGCTGACAGTATATCATAATATGATTTTGACGCTCGCCTCGCATTTCGTCCAAAACAAACATAAACTTTGACAGCTACACTGAGGCGCTTGCACATTACATAGACGTCAGTGCGACGCATACTGATGACGACACGCAAGCGTCGCGGTTCGACTGCTCGAGGAGGCGGATTTGTGCACAGCACGGATCTACAAATGATCAGATTGTACCACGCACATCGCCTCATCTGTGCCACATACCTGTTAACGCATTACAAATGATGTAGTCTGTGCCTTCACTTGCCAATAAAGCGTATACTTTCCCCCCAAAAAAGACATTTAGACCTTAGCTATTTTAATATTTGTTTTTATTCACTTGTTTGCTTGTTGTTTTAATCATTCTTCATAGAGCCCATCTTGCTGATTACTGTCCAGTAGTTGGCCTCAGTCCTAAACTCCAGGCAGTGTGGTCTAGACGTTCAAGAGAAACGTTCAAGAGAAACAAAGTCTCGCACACTGGCTAAGTGCATCTGAGAATATACAAGAACGTTGAGTTACACAATAAACACAATAACTTCAACACAAACAGTGAAACCTCTTTTGACCTCTTTGATAGGTCTGAGAGTTCTTAGACCTCATATCAAATGGATTACAGTATCAGTTAACTGCATTTAATTAGTTCTGACAATACAAAATACTAAAATTGGTAGTATGCAGTAAAATAAAAAGATGTCAAATAAAAATTAGAACAGCAATAACTTCCATTAAAATGTCCACGTTTATGTGGGATAAATTAAGAAAGAACACGATTGTTATTATTATTATGCTATATTATATTATATATTATCATTAGGCCTAATAATAGGCACCATTGTCATCATTCTCATCGTAATCATCATCATCATAATCCGTGGGCGTAAAGAAGCAGTTCGTTGTTTTTCTCTAAAATACTTTTGCTTTTATATACTGACCGGTTAAACGTTCTTAAATTAATAAACCATAAAACACAATGGCACAACTTCAAAATAGGCTTTGAAAATTCTGGGTAATTAACCAAAATGTCCCGTATGTGCACAGCACCACTGACCAGGATAAATCTGGGGATATTTTCTCAGGCCCATTAGATATATTTTCACACACAAAACATAACAATCCGTTTTACATATTGTGACACGATAATTGTTAACGAATTCTATCATTTGTTCGTGTGCATATATTTTACAGTATCCAAAGTCATACGTTTTATTTGGCAAGCAATGCTTGAGATGCACAACTGTATACAGTACATATGATTTTAAACAGGAAAGAAGCCTAAAAATAGCTTAATTAACCTAAACCTTGACTGACGTTTTATTGCGCATCCTAATTCCCGTAGTCGACCGCTGAACTTTCGATCAACAAATTAAACTCTTTTCTTTTCGTTATCTGAGGTAATACGGATGTAATATAAGTCTATTTCTGCAAACAATACATTTTTAATTTTCATTATATACCATGCATAGTTGTAGTGCCTCTGTAGATTTCGCTGCACGTGGAAAGTTAGGTCGCGCGTGACGTCGGAGATGTCTCTTTAGAGTCAACGACAATCGACACTGGGACGGTCACAACTCTACTACCTTTCGCATCCACCTCAAGTTTAGAATCATTTGCGTGTGTCCATGCGGAGCCTCTGTCAAGAAGACCGACCGGGACGGCGTACGGTCTGCAGCGGAGCCGACAGCTCACAGCAGAAATGTGCGCGCGGTGGGTCGGCGCAGAAGAGGCAGCGGCTATCATATAGTTGTGTGGAAGGAACTGCGAGATGATCAGGCCCTGTGAAAAGCATATAATTTAGTTTTTAAAAACAAAATACAACATAACAGAAAAAATATCAAACGTTATTGCAGATGAGAAGTTCAGCTGTGTCAGAGCTGATACACTTCTCCCTTGTCCACGTTTTAACGCAAACACAATGACCCTGAATTACAGGGTTTCATAAGCAAGAACAACAGAAGAAGGTTCGAGTTAACATGCCTGGGAAGTCGGACCGTGCTGTTGAAAATGCACTGGAAACTCTAACGGTCCCATGAATTCTCGGTGTGAATCCGCGACGGCACCGGGGTCACTGACACCGCGACGTTCTCCTTCGGCCGGCAAGTTTCTCGGCCAGGGACCGAGCGCTCCAGCAGCCATGAATGGTACACGTCCGACAAAGTTAAAGTGACTTTGACTTGGCATAAAACATGCCGGTCCTCTTAGGTTGCTCATAAACGGTTGTCCCGCAAAGCTGGACGTGGCTAAGTGGTAGGAGTGCGTGTTGTTCATGGAGCGAAGGCCGACGTCGTGCAAAGTTGTTTTGAAAATGTCTGGATCCAGGACGCTGTTACACACATTTAGGAAACTGTTCTGAATGTCGATGGCCTTTAGTCGGTTTTCCGTTTTGTCGCCGTTAGTGGCGTCGCCCTGGCACCGTTTCTCTGGTTCTTGTTCTAGCTCTCGGCTGGTGGTGGAGATCTCTCTGGAATCGGTCTCCGACTGATGGGTCGACCTCTTGACTTCACCGTCGCTGTCAGTGTCACTCTCACACGGATCTATGAGAGAAGTGATATACCCCAGTGAATGTTTTCGTTTAGGCTATTTTTTGGCTTACATTGTAGTGTTAACTACATATTATGACCTATTGATAACATATTGTTAATAATAACATAATTAACCTATTTAAAAGACTAATAATAATGAGTATTGGTCTAAGACTTTATTAAATTCTATACGTTTTTACGAAAGCTCGTCATAAATATGGCGTGACCTGTTGGCGTTGATGTTGCTACCGTGGGCACTTGAAGGAAGTAATTGGGAGGCTCGCATGACGAGTCGTCTGAGGAACCGCAGTCTTTCTTCTGCTCCACGTCTTTAACCTTGACTTGCAACACTGGCTTCCTAATAAACAGTTTCACATCAGACGATTATTTATTTGTGTTTTATAAATGTGGGTCTACATCATAAACGCCACAACTGTCCGCTTTCTCACCTTTTTTCTCTCCTTCCGTTTCCCGTGTCACGGAACCCTTTTGCAAACGGATTATTATCGATTTTTAGTTGCGTGATCTGTAAATGTAAGGGATTGTGTGTTAAAGGAAATCTCATGCACGGAATTAATCTATTTATTGAAGCAGAATTTTTCATTTCACTCAATCATTAAGAGTCTATCGACTAAATCCGAGTAATGAAGTGAATGTACTACCACTGTAATCTTACTTTCGTGATCGTGGTACTTGCAGAGCTAAAAAAATATTTTCTGTTAATACTAATTAACCGTGAGAGCGGTGAATAAAAATGCGCAATGTAGACCTGCAAATAGCGCGCACAGACCGAACGTGAAAAGGTCAAGATAGACCACAGCTAGGTTACATCCTTCTTAATATAGACTAAAGTTTATAAAAGCAAGCATTTTAAGGTGAATGTAATTAAATTCTGTGTATGAACTGTGTATGTTTGTAAACGGAGAAAAAGCCATCATCACCATGGCCATCAAAAAGGGAACCTTATCGTTTTGGTAAGCTGTCACGGCGATGAACTCGGTCTCGGGGAACACGCAGGTCTTGAAAGTACCGTAAGGGAGTTTGAGGATGTCGTTGGCTCGAACGATGTGGAATCTCGGCTGATATTTATGCATAGAGTTCAAAATTGTCTAGAAGAACATGAAGAATAAAGATCGGTTATCTAAAATTAAAATGATTTACAATAATTGCATTGCCTCCTCAAACGTTATACAACAATATTTCTGGGGTATTAATAATAATAGAATTTTTTTTTTACAATTTACAACGCGATGAGCTAATTTCAGATCATTAATCTGAAGAAATCACTACAATATTTATTAGTCAGGCCAATGAAGGCATTTAGCGATATAGTGAGGATAGAAGATTGACATTAGATAGGCCACGTCCAGAAGGCAAAACGAAATAGGTCTGATCATTTTAGAGCAATAA
>JAGXOD010001434.1:82500-107957 GCA_020368025.1 Brachyhypopomus occidentalis
ATTTTTTTAGCTAGCAGGATGTAAAAAATGTCAATATGTTTTTTTTTTCAAGTCACTTACAGCAACTTTAGAGATTAAACGTTTTGAGATTAAAGCATTACAAGAAAGGTTACGTCTCCAGATCAGATTTCAGCATTACAAAAAATGTACATTTCTATATAAGAATAGAATGTATCATAAGTTCTGCACTTTGCATAATTCAGTAGCCTCTATATCACAGTGAGAAATGCTGCAATGTGAATAAGACATTAATCTTGAGGTATTACTGTGCTGAGAAGCTCTAGAAAAGCACCAAGTATAAGCCTTAAACTCTGCATTCTCTCAGACACCTCCAGTGTGTATTTAGAGGGACCGTGATGAAGAGTCAGCCGCTCACAGGGCTGTGTGAGTCGTCCTGTGTGGACTGAGGAGGTGAGAAGAATGCAGTTAAACAGCAGACCTCGGATGGAAAGAGAGAGAGAGAAAGAAAGAAAGAAAGAGAGAGAGCAACAGAGGGAGAGAGAGAATGTTGTCGTATCATAACTGTTGTGTTGTGTAGTGAGTAGTCTGGGTGTAGTGAGAAGTCTGGGTGAAGTGAGAAGTCTGGGTGTATTGAGAGGTCTGGGTGTAGTGCCCACACTTGCAGTACTATCACTTTAGAGCACAAGCAATATGGATGTTGAAGCAGCGTGTATGGGAGATGACCTTCAAGTCACCAGATCTTGTACAAGAGAACAGCAAGACTTCCATGAACAGGGTACAGTATGACAGCAGAGTGAGAGATCCATTAACTGAATCCAGTATGACAGCAGAGTGAGAGATCCATTAACTGAATCCAGTATGACAGAACAGTGAGAGTTCCGTTAACTGGGTCCAGTATGACAGAACAATGAGAGTTCCATTAACTGGGTCCAGTATGACAGAACAGTAAGAGTTCCGTTAACTGGATCCAGTATGACAGAACAGTGAGAGTTCCATTAACTGGGTCCAGTATGACAGAACAGTGAGAGTTCCGTTAACTGGGTCCAGTATGACAGAACAGTGAGAGTTCCATTAACTGGGTCCAGTATGACAGAACAATGAGAGTTCCATTAACTGGGTCCAGTATGACAGAACAATGAGAGTTCCGTTAACTGGGTCCAGTATGACAGAACAGTGAGAGTTCCGTTAACTGGGTCCAGTATGACAGAACAGTGAGAGTTCCATTAACTGGGTCCAGTATGACAGAACAGTGAGAGTTCCATTAACTGGATCCAGTATGACAGAACAGTGAGAGTTCCGTTAACTGGGTCCAGTATGACAGAACAGTGAGAGTTCCATTAACTGGGTCCAGTATGACAGAACAATGAGAGTTCCATTAACTGGGTCCAGTATGACAGAACAGTGAGAGTTCCATTAACTGGGTCCAGTATGACAGAACAATGAGAGTTCCGTTAACTGGGTCCAGTATGACAGAACAGTGAGAGTTCCGTTAACGGTCTAATTATGTACCTGGAACCGCATGTTGGTAAAACAGTGAAGACCATGCAGAACAATACACCATCCAAACATGAACCTTGTGGGAAACACACAATCTCCGCACCAGACTGAGGAACAGCTAGGTAAGCTAGGTCCAATCATTTCAAACAAATGAAATGTATGTCCTTCTATATTCTTGCTGTGTGCGAGTGTATGGGTGTGTGTGTGTGTGTGTGTGTGTGTGTGTGTGTGTGTGTGTGTGTGTGTGTGTGTGTCATAAGAGAAGAGAAAGAGACTTCATATGCTAATAACAATGTTATTGTCACATTAATGTGTGGTGACATGTTCGGCAAGCACAAATTGGTTTTTTAGACCAAGCTTTTAGACCAAGGTGAAAACCATGTCTTCTAAATAAAGATAAAAGCTCTCTTTACAGAAGGATACCTCTACACCTTAGCATAATCAGCCTTCACATTATTTCGCTGAAGGTGAGAGAATAAAATTCAGATTTCTGTCGTGGCGCCTTCTTTAGTGGACCTCGCAACACGCTCCACATTGTTCAGCTTCAACCCTTAGGCATAAAGGAATGCTGGGTAATGTCGGGACAGCTGTGCTTCAAGGACCAGTGGAGTTTTCCTGGGGGCCAAACATTGAACGACTCAAAAATGCTCTTGTCATGGAGAGACAGGAGCTGGTTTGAAGTTGCATGAAATATCCAGTCTGTTGTACTTCAGAGAACTGCAGTAACATGTATATGTACAGCTCCTACACCACTCTTCTGAGGTGATGACATGGTGGCTGGAAGAAATGGTAGCATTTCCATCCAGGTGCTTCAAAATGAGGCTGATAGAAGAGGAGTAGGTTGGTCCAGCAACCAATTAATAGTCAATCAGCCAGCAACAGACGCCTGGAGACCCCAGACCAGTACTTCCACCTGTAGAACCTCCAGTTGTTTAAAGCTATACGCTGATGACTCGGGAAGTGCAGTAGGATAATGGTGAAAGATGTCATTCATTCAAACTCTTGCTCGAATTAAGTATGGATGGGTGGATGGGTGGATGGGTGGATGGGTAGGTGGATGGGTGGATGGGTGGATGGATGGGTGGATGGACAAACAGTTCTTCCACTGTGAGAACAATCAGATTAAAACATTGTTATATGTAAACAAAAAGAAGATTAAAGCCACTTATTTTGATCAAATAATTACCATAAATTGCACCAGCACAACACTCACTAAGTACTGATGTTTGTGAGCGTCTGAGGTAGTCTTGTAATACATCAGTTCCATCTCTAGGTGGCACTGATTGTCAGGTCTCCTCTCCTTCTGACAAGACAATAATAGGCAACACACCATGAACATGAAGTGTCTCTTTCAGTCGGGCAGAGAGGCCACACAGCTTTCGTATGATGAACTACTCATGCCAAGGGCACCTCGGGAGCCAGTGGGGCACATGGATGAGGCCGAGGCCAGAACGGATGAGGGGCAGGGAGGCAATTGGAGGTTGGATGAGATATTCACACGCAGACATGAGAAATTCCAGATGGTTTCTCCAGCTCTTAGTGCAACCATTAAGGGCTGAACAAGACCAGAGGACCTTCAGCCAAGCATTTCTCATCAGTGTGGATGACACCGAGGCATGTATGCGCACACAAATGTACACAAAAGTGTCAAATGAACATGACTGAAGATTACGATTAATGCATCGCCACGATAGAATAAACGATAACAATGTCAGACACACTTTGCTACCATTTTGTGAAATTAAATGCTATATGATTAATAGAAAACAATGTAAAGTTAGACATGAGATAAACCTTTACATCAGATACATTACTACCACGCACTGATAAACGCAGAGGACTGACTACAAAGAACACTGCAAATGTTTTACGGTCAGTCTAGTTATGAAGCAGTGGTGTTCCACTCTGTAATATCCTTCATTTCCTAAAGTGACACGCAAAGCAATGTCATTTACAATAACACAATAATCACAGAGGGATCAGTAATAACATCAAAGTGTAGCTTTAACATAGTTTCTGTGCTAAAGAATGCACACTTCCAAGCAACATTTACACACACACACACACACACACACACACACACACACACACACACACACACACACACACACACACACACACACACACACACACACACACACACACACACACACACACACACACACACACACACACACACACACACACACACACACACACACACACACACTGCTTTGGAGGTTTGTAGTTTGCTTGAGCAGCTTCAGTATGCTGAAAAAACAGCAAATAAACTACTGAATGTCCTCTTGATCTTAGATTCGTATCTTATACACTTCACTTATTGATTTCGTAGGTGACCTGATCGATTTATTGAACTGTCCATTTACAGCCGGGGAAATGACGTTGTCCTTCCAGACCTGCAAAGCAACGAAATGCTACAAGCACACAGAAATAAAGAGAAGAAGATGTCGAACACCCATGATTGTGCCACTACTGTGACTGTCGTGTGATCTTCATGATCTTCATATTTTCAAAAAAGAAAATGTCTCCATTGATCTGGCTGGACTGAACGCTTCGTGGAACGACGTCTCTGGTTAACGAGAGACATCCAGTCCAGAAAAAAGCGCCAGGACCCCCACAATGCAATGGGGTTTACTGCACTGTGAAATCAATGGAAACTTATCAATAACAAGAGGTGTAAATCACTCGAATAAGGAGAACAGAAATAGAAAAAACCAGGAAGGAGAGATGGGAAGCGGAGAGACACACGGCACCTCTAAATCAATATTCACACATTAAAACTATTAGGTTATTGAGAGGAGGGAGACATATTGAACACGGATGCTCTGTAGAGCCGAGTCTTTGTGGGCGGGATTTTCACTCTAAAGGACCGAAAAACACTACTCCTCATCTACAACAATCTCAGAAGTCTCACAATCTCACATATTGTCACATTTAAATCTAGTGTGTTGACTGTAAATATTCCTCAGGCCAACATTCACTGCTAATGCTGATAGAATGTGATGAACCTGTGGTCTCTTCCTCCATGACATATTTTGATTAATTCTTTAATAAATAAGTGGACAGATAGACCCAGACCAGTTATAATGGTCTTGTTAGTGAGGGGAAGTCTCCTAGCTACATATATATCTCTTTGAAACATTGAATTCTCAGAATTAACAGCTAATAAACTTAATGAAGGACTTAAATGATTGAATGAGTGCTTTGTTATGAGAGCACAGAAACACTGAAAGGTTCTGCAAACATTAATCTGATTCATATTTGAAAAGCTCAGTGCTGTGGTGGTATAGTAGGACCTCTCGGTGAACCCAACTCCAGTGTGTGTGCAAGTGTGTTCACATGCACACACACACAATTTAAAAGAAAACTATTGTTCTTACAATACAAACATAATACAAACAACAATAGGTTTCCAGCATTACGTGCATGAACCCTAAATTCAACAAACCGATATAAGGTTATGAATATACAATTGAATTGTTTTTTCTTTCTCAAACATTCTTTACAATTCATACATGTGTGAAATATGAAAGCTGAAAATGTGTCAGAAGGTTTGAGGAACAATAGTCGTGATAGATTAAATGTATCACCACTGATCATAAAATACATTGCAAACTGGTTTGATTGTCATAAGTAACTAGTTTTAGCAAACACGCAATGAAGGTCATTCTGATCTAACCCTATTGATACTGGTATACTGTAGAGCGCCTGACATTAGAAATCTCAGAAACCTAGTTCCCATTAGACTGATCGACACGGACAAGTCCTTTGTTGCTTTTGAGTGGATATATTGTAAATATGCAAATATTGTATCCTTGTGCACAATAAATGTGTACACCACTGAATTTATAGTTAAACCTATACATCATAAAATCAGCATGATCAATGTGTCTGTTTAATCCCTTAGAATGTTAGTACAGAATTAGAATGTGAAGTATCATACAGTGATGCACTGTGAGATCAAATGGCACTTATGTAACTATGTAAGCCCACAAAGTAACTAAAGACCCATCTCATTTAAAAGAAAGCCTCTTTTATTTGCCGCGCGTGTGTGTGTGTTCATACACTCATTACCTAGATTCACGTGAAAGACTTGAAGGCGAACTGGTGCAGCTTTTAATCACAGCTTTATAGAGTCTGGCCGGCCCTCGCTAATCTACCAGAGTAGGTTTTCACTGCACTGAAACGTCAATAGCCTCTTTTTCAACACTGGGAGTTCTCGGGATTAGATGGTGAGAAGTGTGCTCTGTCCCCTGGGTCTAGTTTAGCTTCAGTCTGACTTTCCCAAACTACAAGGCCCGTCTTCCCAACTCTCACCATTCACAAATATCAAGACTTTGTCAGTCAAGAGACACAGTGATGGAAATTCTTCTAACCTATTAATTCCTGCTCACTGTGAGAAATTATCTCTTCTACAAAGAGCAGGTGGTAATATCATCAAACCACAGACTACTGCACCAATAATATTTCTATAAAATCTTATGTGGTTATTGTGTTTGATACACCACCAATGAGAAAATAATTCCAGCAAATTCCAGTGTGCCCATGAGGACAGTGAGACAGCAGTGTGAGACAGGTCCTCAGTGCCTTGCACTCTCAGTCCTTATGCCTTGATGATGGCTCCTGATCTTAAAGTCCACATACATTTCAACAGCAGGGTCAAACTGTACTGACATCATTGCTAGTGGAATGCTGCCAGGGCCTCTTTCAAAATCAGTTCCCCACCTATTCACACAGCCCCAATGGTTATGGCACGAAAGTCAATACTCCATCTCTCATTCGGACAATTCCGGACTCCAGAAGTCGCCAGCGATTAGCCGCACTGCACTCGGAACGGCGCCCACAGCCAGCGCAGAATAAACAAATCAGCTCTAATGTTAACGAGACACATTGATCAGGGGTTGTTGGAGAAACAGTGGAGACGGCGGTGGCTGCAGGCTCCTGGCGGGGGGGGGGGGGGGGTAAATCCACACACACCCTCGAAGACAGCACGCCACACAGGATGAATGAGGTTGGAGATCAGGATCTCAGACAAGACTTGAGTTGTTATGCACACTCATCAGGAACACTGTGAATAACAATTAGGAGTAATAAAAATAAGTTCATAGTACTAATAGAATGTTTAAAATATAATCAGTTGTCTTTTAATTATTGTATGTTTTTCAAAGAACGTCCTCGTATATAAAAGCAGTTATGATTAAAAGTTGTATTCATTGTGTGGTTGGCAGATGCAAACATCACAATTAGCGCACAAGAATAAAGAATACAGACAAGCTGATGGCATGCGAATACTAAACCTTCAGCAGATAAAACGAGAAAGCAACCCGCGTGTTGACAGTTAATAATTACACTTAAGTGTTCACCGCTGGTGTGAATCGTTAATTTACGGGGCTTGAAGAAGAGACTCTCGGAGCAGCCCGGGCCAAGTAATTCGCTTTTCAATTAAGTAGAAACGCTCATTTTTTTCGCTTTCCGTTCTGTCAGCGCAAACTCAGCGGCGGAAGAAAAGGAAAACTAAGGTCGCGCGCCATCATTTATTCCCATCGGCTCTTGATCTCTGTATTTATGTCCGAAGGTGTTCGCAGTTTGTACTGGGATTCGAGAAGTTTATTGCCACCGTAAGATCCTGTTGATCACGGGCGGCTTGACCCGCCAAGAAAAGCATTAACGTCTCTTCATTATCAAATTACTTACAGGTGGACGGGTGATTGATGGACTAGCGCGCGCTTTATTACGGCGTAGGATTTTACCCGCTACTGGAAACCCAGTTCTCATATGGCTACTTTACTGGAGTTTTCTTTACTATTTGTTCATCTGTTAAAAGTGCGCTATATACACACCAACATGGCGAAGCTCGCATTAATTACAATTATTGCTGAAATGTTTTGTCTTCCAGAAGCGTAAAGGTAAAATGACATGTGCAGGCTGGCGGGTTTGGGGTGATTGAGGAAGACACGGAAACACAGCAGGCGATGAGCAGACCTCACAAATATACTGCTCAAAAATAAAAGGCACACAAAAATAACATCCTAGATCTCGATAAAATATTCCATTTGAAAATCTTTATTACATAGTGGAAAATCAAATGACAGGCTGATTCAACTTCAGTGGCAATTCCTCAAGACAAGTTAAAATGAGGCTCAGTAGTGTGTGTGGCCTCCATGTGTCTGTATGACCTCCCTACAACACCTGGGCATGATCCTGATGAGGCTCCTGAGGAATCTCCTCCCAGACCTGGATTAAAGCGTCAGTCAACTCCTGGACGTGGCGTTGGTGGATGATGTCCCAGATGTGCTCGCTGAGGCCGTATTGTCATGCATCAGAAGGAACCCAGGGCCCACTGCACCAGCATATGGTCTCACAGTGGGTCTGAGGAGCTCATCCTGGTACCTAATGTCAGTCAGGGTACCTCTGGCTAGCACATGGAGGTCTGTGCGGCCATCCAAAGAAATGCCTCCCCACACCATTACTGACCCACTGCCAAACCGCTCATGCTGGAGGATGTTGCAGTTGTCTGTACCATTTGCACAACAGCAGGTGAAATTGATTCACAATCAGTGTTGCTTCCTAACAGAGCAGGTTGGTTACACAGACGTGTGGTTGCCTTGGAGCTACGCTGTGTTGTTTGTGTTCCCTTTATTTGTTTGTGCAGTGTGTATTACGCAGGCAGGCCAGCCAATCAGCTGCGCATACAGAGCTCAGAGCTCTAGCTGCCGCGTGGTGTAATGAGGTGAATGTTGATATCAGATAGCCACACCAAACTAAATCTAAATCGGACCTCACCTCTTAAGTTTCTAGAACCCCCATGGGTAGATTAAAGTTTATGGCCATTCTTTGAAATTCACCCATCTTATTTAGACTATCAAGTATTAATTACATTTCACACGGAACATTTCAGTTTCAGATTTCATTAAAATACAAGGCCTACTGACTACTTTTTCCAGATCTGTTAATCCGATTTTATTGCGATTCTGGATTGACAGATTGACAGATTTTGTGTGCTTTTTGCATGCAACCTAATGCGCAACTTTTGCAATCCTAAATTATTAGGATGAAAACAGTTTGTTGGAAGAAAAAGACTTGATCAGGTCAGGTGCACATGTAGCAGACTGTAACCGCCTACGTCACTGGTGCTCACTGAAGCCTTTCAGGTGTGTCCGCCGTAACCTCCCAGAGGGTGACATAGAACCAAGACCTACTGATTATGCCATAAAGATATTCTTAGGCTTAAAAAAGCATAACTCGGACAGGGTTACACCTTACCCGAACACCAATGATTCAGATTAATAGGCTTACTGGGATTTGGTTGGACTGAAACAATAAAAACAATGTTAGAACAGACAAATTAATCATTTGGACTATTAGGTAAACTTCTTAAGATTGCAACTTTAAGGTTCAAGACAAACTCCTTATGGTAATGATAGCTAAATACATTTTCAGTGTTTTTCTAATAACATTGAATACTGAAGACTCAGTCTATCAGGAAGCACACATTTACATAAATATATGAATAGATTATGTGTGTGTGCCTGTGTGTGTGTGAGGTGGTATGTAAATTTTAATAGGGAACTCAAGCCTGAAATAAGAAAACAGCAAACATTCTGTAACCACTACAGTGAAACTCTGTTATCATAGCCCAAAACTGGCAGAGAGGGGAGCTAAGATTTGTACAGTGTACGGTTCTTACAAACATAATCATTAAGAAAGAATTGCCAAAGACTGATCCCCGGTTTTCAGTGTATGAAGGTCGTATGACTCGAAGTCTGTGGTAGTAATTTTTCATCTGTTCATTGATAGGCAGACAGAAACAGCAGAAAATATATGTAATAAATGATAGATCGTGACTCAGCAGCACCCTCTACAGTTTACAGTGCAGATTACAGTGAGTGAGTATTTTTCACTAACAATAAACAATTTGTGAAACTAATGTACTAGAAGTAAAGTAAACAGCTCCTCGTTGCCAATACCTCTATGTTTAAATATGAAAGTTTCTTTGAGGGAGCAACCCATATCTCTGAATCCATATTAAAGAAAGCAGGGTGTCGTGGGCAGACACCGTATACACGGACACGTGTAGATATATGTGCACACATATCCTGTGAAATCTCGTATCTTATCTTTACCTTGTATACTAAAATTTACAATGTATAGTATAGTAATCTATGGTAGTTATTAGGACATAGATGTCAGAGTGATCTTAGATTGTAATATATCTCTAAGAAGATTGGTAGGTGTGGAGTCCCAATGACACCTTAAATAAATAATAGTACTTTAATTAGCTTATATAGGCCTTTAATGAAAGCTTCATCTCGTCGTATAATAAATCAAACTAGTCCATGAAAAGTAGTAGTAGGTGAACGTAAACACATCAGATATAAAGTGGACTATATGCAATGAAAGGAGAAGGGCCTTATAAATAATTTGAAGTGGGAGCACAAAAAATTTAATAAATGAATGTTTAAAAACGTATACAGTAGTGTAAGGTGAAACGGATCTAGTACAAGATTTAACTAAATCTGAAATACATGGTTGTTGAATAACTTGTTTCTTCAGGACAATAGGTAAATTGCTTGTATTCGCATAGAAGTGATAAAGTGACTGAATTTGAAAATTGAAACGTTTTTTTTCACTGGATCACTTTATTTTAGAAGCTTTTAAATTTATCTGGAAGTCAAAATAAAATTTGCTTTTTATTTGAAATCTGACATGGTGACATTTTAATGATGAGAAGGTGTCGTAGTTTTTTGAAAAGCTTTATTAGTTTATTGGTCTAACACCCATCCGGCAGGTACTGGTGGACAACAGTAATTGGCTGGAAATATGATTGGCAGCATCGAGGGCAAATAATTAAAGTAGTAGAGCGGAAATGCCCCAATGAGAAACGTGGGAGGAGCCACAAAGAAGCAGGAGGAGAAACATGGCGGCTACTATGAACAAGTTTAAAAAACATAACGTTATTTTTCAACTAATTAAGAGTTTATCACATTATTTTTTAAAGAATGCCAGATTATATTTTCTGATAGCTCTGCTCCTCACGCTGGCCGACCGGAGTGGTGGAAATGACGAATATCAGATGGATGAATTTCTCAAGAGGGAATATTCGCTGACCAAGCCATACCAAGGTGGAGATGAGTGAGCTGACGTTAGCCAGCTCTGTAACGGTGGCCCGGTTCGGACGGACCGGTCCCGCTTCTCCGGGCTCAGTGACCGACACCTGTCGGTGTCCGCAGCAGCGTTTTGTAGCTAAGGGAATAGCCACAGCAACTCAGCGGAACCACAGGGTGCTCCTGCATTAGACTGAAACCATTTTGGCTCTTAGCGTTTTAAGTTTGGATTTGATCACTGGTATTAGCTGGTATTGTATTAAAAGGGTGTGTGCCGGTTTCGCAACTGCTTAGGGATGGGCAGGTTAGCCAACGGTCATATTAGCTAGTGTTTTGTATTGGGTCTATAACTTTGGGACGTATTCCGTTTCTTCACAAAGCTCACCAGTTGATTGAAGACCACAGACGAGCGCTTCTGAATCATCTTCTCTTGTTCTCCTCAGAAGTTTCTAAAAGTCTAATAAATCACGAAAAGAGTCAAGATAGTAGCTTAACTATAGTGCTTGTGTTTTGACTAGTAACTGACATTTCATTTGCACAGATAAGTTATTTGACACCGGTAACACGCAGAGGAAATATCTGATTTCGCATTATAGGAAGCGTGGCTAGTTAACCTGCGTCCTACAATTCACGCCCACACAAAAATACGGCGGCTTATCTAGTCTTCTCCATGGGTGAATGGGTGATGCAAATCTCTTGAATTATCTCCAATATTTTATTGTTTTTCTTGCAAAGAGTAAGGAGTCTCCTATGCTTTGTGTGCAGGTCTGGGATTCTCCAGCTCCTCTCACTGGGACTTGGTGGGCACTGCTATGATCACACCCGAGCACGTGCGCTTAACCCCGGACCTGCAGAGCCGACTGGGCGCAGTGTGGAGTCGCATAGTGGGTCTTTCTCTCCCTTTGTTTTGTTTTTTAATTAAAACACATGTGAATTGAAAGTGTCCCTTTCAGTCTATAAAAATAAGGGAAGCTCCAAATTCTGAAGTACAAATATTGTACTTTGCCATTTACACAGTTGCACTGTGCTAAGCTGTTTGTACAAGACTGCGTTACTGGTTCACATTGTGTGTGTGTGCGTGTGTGTGTGTGTGCGTGTGTGCGTGCATTCATGCAGCCTTGTTATATCAGGGACTGGGAGTTCAGAGTGGAGTTTAAGATCCATGGGCAAGGTAAGAAGAACCTGAATGGAGACGGGATGGCCCTCTGGCTCACCAGAGAACGCATGCAATCAGGTACAGCAGTCCCTGTCCTCCCCAGAGCTCCAGAACATCTTCTGCCTAACCGCACAAACGGTCCAAGAGAGTGAAACACGAGTTCTTAGCGAGTCGCATTCTGATTTTTAGTCTGTGTTGTTTCTGTGTTTGTTTTAGGCCCAGTGTTTGGGAATAAGAATCTCTTCACTGGTCTCGGCATATTTGTAGACACGTATTCCAATGAAGACAAACACCACGAGGTATCTGGCGCTGTTACGCTGTCCTGAGCTTTGATCTGCAGAGCGCTGAGCTCTGTTAATGTGAATAGACTCTCCTGTTACTCATGTGCCACACCCAGGATGGGGCCCTATAGCGGCGGGCCAGTTCGGTTTCAGATTTTATAATTACTGGTAGAAAATTTGTCATAAAAAATGTTAAATCAAGGTGCAGATTTTTCACCCTTTACTTAGGAGTTATGTAACAACAAGCTAGATAACTAGTTACATAAGCTGATATGCATAAAGCTCTTGTCTCTGAAAGACTTAAGTTATGAAATCTGATTCTGTAGCTCATCTGGACCCTCACCCCATCATCCTAATAAATGTGTTGCTATAGATATGATTAGATTTAGATTGTTGTCAATTCATCCTATATTTGATCTGTTTGTGTGTGTTCGCACGTGTGTGTGAGTAGAGGGTATTTCCCTATATCTCGGCGATGGTGGGGAACGGCTCGGTTGCTTACGATCATGATCAGGATGGAAGGAACGTGGACCTGGGTGGGTGTGCAGTCTCCGTGCGCAACATTGAGTACGACACATTCGTCCTGGTCCGCTACATGAAGAATACATTAACGGTAATCAAACACAAACCGAGAACACAGGATCGAATGTATACTGAGCTCGGTTTCTGCTTAAGCTTGGCCAGAGGCTAAATAAACCTGGTCCTGGATCAGTAAGAAAGGGGCGTGCACTGACCCTCACTGCTTGCGGCTCCGCCCTCAGATCATGACGGACGTGGAAGGGAAGCAGGAGTGGAAGGAGTGTCTGGAAGTCCCCGGCGTGCACCTGCCCCAGGGCTACTACTTCGGAGTGTCGTCCATCACTGGAGACCTGTCAGGTTTGGACTCTTGAAAACGGAGCCCGTTTCCTTTAGAGTTTCTCAAGTTTGGTCCACCAGCGACATGTCTCCTCCGGACGGCTGATTTTTGTACCAATTCTTGTTTTTCGCAATGTCACGCAGACAATCACGACCTGATCTCCTTTAAGCTGTTCGAGCTGACCGTAGAGCGCACACCAGAGGAGTTGGAGAACGAGCAGGAGGTGACCATCCCCAGCGTGGACTACCGTGAGCTCCCCGGTAAACGCCCCCCGCCTCGTTAGCCTCCACACCCCCGTGCCCCTAACTCAGCTCCTCCGTTCAGCTCCTCCGCTCCTCCGAGACCAGACGGTTTTGCTTCGTCCCGTTACCAGGTTTTCCATGTTCACCGAGGGTTTCCTCTCTCTCTCTCTCTCTCTCTCTCTCTCTCTCTCTCTCTCTCTCTCTCTCTCTCTGTGCATGTTCCAGTGGAAGTGACGGACGAGGGCATGAGCACTTTCACCCTCCTCTTCCTCTTCCTGTTCTCCGTTGGCGGCCTCGTCATCTTCATCGTGGCAGTGCTCCTCATCTTCCAGCGGTGGAAGGAACGCAGCCGGAAACGCTTCTACTGAGAGGGTGTGTGGTGGAGAGGTGGGGGAGGTGAAGGACGGGTGGGGGAGGTGAGGGACGGGTGTAGTGACAGAGACTTGTTTTCAGTCGTTAGAAGGCCTCTCTGCTGTGGCTGACTGAAGGTCCCTCTGGAGTCCAGACTAGTGACACCTCAGATGACACCATCCATCACTCCCATTCTTGAGTTATTCTGCTCTCCGTAGGAAGAGAGAGATATGTGTGTGTGTGTGTGTGTGTGTGTGTGTGTGTGTGTGTGTGTGTGTGTGTGTGTGTGTGTGTGTGTGTGTGTGTGTGTGTGTGTGTGTGTGTGTGTGTGTGTGTGTGTGTGTGTGTGTGTGTGTGTGTGTGTGTGTGTGTGTGTGTGTGTGTGTGTGTGTGTGTGTGTGTGTGTGTGTGTGTGTGTGTTAGTGTGTGTGTGTGTTAGTGTGTGTGTGTGTGTGTTAGTGTGTGTGTGCATGTGTGTGTATGTTAGTGTGTGTGCACGCAGACAGTGGACGCAGCGCTCCACCTTTCCCCACCCGTCCTCCGTAGCTGAGACGCACGGCCAGAACTCTGTCTTTGCGCTGTCGCACACAGTGCTGCTTTCTGCCAAAATGTGGGTGTCGCTGTTAAAACTTGAGTTTGTTGTGCTGGACGGAGTGAACCGTATTAATGGAGTCGGCAGTGCTCACCTCTGCTGGTATCTCCATCTTTTCTCACTGGAATACATGTTTTCATATCATTTACTAATCAACGTCTTTTAAAGAACATGTCGGTTTAATTACGAATACTGGAAAAATCACAGTGATATCTGAGATACAGGGCTGGATGAACGTTAACCAGTGTCAGGTTTGCGGCCAATAGAATGGCACGCTGTAAACTGCTCTGCCCAATCAGGACTGTGTGGGCATGTCCAGCCGTGCAGTGACTGACAGCAGCATAGCTATGGCGATGTGCAATGTGGGCGGTGCCGACGTGGGTTTTCTACTGGACAGTTCCATAATGGCTCACTGCTAAAGAGGTTGAAAAAATAGAGGTGCTAAAATCTCTCCATTGTAAATGTGTGCAGGACACCATGGCTAACTGTGGAAAGAGGGTAAAGGAATAAAGTTGACAGCCCATTTTAGGTAGCGTGCAGTGACAAAATACAGTGTTACTGAATACAAAGAAAGATCTTTTGGGGGGGATTGTCTTTTTGTTTTTCTTTTGCTGTAAGTGCACTGAATTATGGGTAACTAATTATGGGTTCATTGGTTTCACGTGTCCCGATATCAACTTTTATTTTATTTTTTTTTACATGATTAAGTGCTTAAAAATGACCAATCATGGAAATGCTAGACACCGTGATTTTTGCTGGATGTTTTGTGTTCTGTTTTTTGCCTGACAATTTCCTGTGCTCCAAAAGTTTGGCAGTGGCCAGCCACCTTACTGCTGCTCAGCCAGGGGCTGGGAGGGGTGCTGGTGCAGTGAGGTTTGGGGCTGGGAGGGGTGCTGGTGCAGTGAGGTTTGGGGCTGGGAGGGGTGCTGGTGCAGTGAGGTTTGGGGAAGGTCACACACACACACACGTTTACCTTCTTGGCCTTATTGTGATGCTTTACCTGCACAAGACACACAAAATCAAACCTGTGTTTGTATTTTTGTTTTCCTCTGTTTATCCTGTACAAGAGACAGTGTGGTAGTACTGATGGGTCATGTGCCTCGTGGCTTGGTCTGAAGTTTGTCTTAGTTTCTGTAGCTTTGTGAAAAGTGCCCCTGATGTCTGCTGTAGAATAAACTGCTGAGATTAGAGATTACGTGAACACGGGGAGACAGGATTAATCAATCCGGGAGCAGACCTACGCCTCCGCTGCATTGTGAAGTCTGCACTGGTCTCTGAAATCTCCAGAAATGATTCGTAAGCTGTTTTGATGATTGCTGCTGATGTGAGATTGAGTCTTTTAGTTCTTCTACAAAGTCGCACAGTGCCAGTCTAACCCAGCTCTGCTGAACTGAGCGCGTTTATAACCAAATACTGCGTAGGTGTGTAGCTCCAGGTAGCGTTTGATTCAGATCAGATCTTGAAATGTGAACAGGCCTTAAATCACTACTGAACACAGGTAGTGTTCACACCTGGTTGAGTCTCAATCCAAGTGTAGATTGTTTGTCAGGTGTGTTTTGTCTATTTTAAGTACCTTGTAAATACAAGAACAGATTTTATGAACATACTGTTATCCGATCAGTGCTTTTGGAAGCCGTTTGATCAAATCTGAGAGTAAAATGGAAGGCTGTTCTTTTAAAAACATGAACCATAAATAAAAGATTAATTTTATTCAGTGAGCTAAAATGTGTGGCTTATTGACAACACAATATTACAATCCCTGTGATTTCACCAGTATGATTAAAAGAGAGATTTGTAAAAAATAAATATACAGTGTCCCAGTCCTAGTGTCCCAAAGGCACGAAATGAAGCTCCAGCCTTAACTGGAGCCAAAACCCTTCTGGAAACTTCTGGAGCACAGATGACCCTGCTCTCTTCTTGGATAACCATATACCGTTTGGATTGGTTAAACTTTACAAAGCAATCACATTGCAACAGCCAGTGTACTTTCATATTAAGACTACACTAGCCATTAGATCAATCAAGAATTTTATGTACTGTAAGTGTGTGTGTAAGTGTTAATAGTTTTTACAATTTTTAAAATACTTTTTACATTTTATGTAAGTATTTAATTGGATATCCTGTTTGACAAATCCTTACTTCACTCACTGTTTATGTGCAGGAGTTCTAGCTGTGTGGAGTATTTGCTATTCTGAAAAAAACTGAAATGTGTAAGGAACCTCGACACAAGTTCACAGGAGAGTGCAGTCATCTCTGAAGATCACACTTCCCTGGGCTGAAACTGATGATGTCATTCCTTGAATCACTATTACGTCTTTGCCCAGATATGGAAAGTGATATAGATGGAACATTTGCCTGTGTGTGTGGCCTCCAGAGTTCTGGGACTCCCCAGTACACCTTTTGTTCAGCTTCCTCCACCATGCTACAACCATCCAAGGAAACCCCCAGTTTGGAAGTCAATTACTCCACCATCACTGTTTTGTTTTTAGAAAGAAGCATAACGGAAAGTACATGTGAAGAGGTTCATGAAGATTGAGCTTCATGAACACTGAGGTTCATAAAGAAAGAGATTTGTGTTGTATTTAAAGATGTAAAGGTCTCCATTTATGCTCGGTATTCCTGCACTCTCTGGACTTTTGTTCATAAAGACTGTGAAGTTCATGAGCTTCATGAAGACTGTGAGATTCATGAAGTTCATCTCTCTCTGGATCTCTGAAAACACTCCATGGCCATGGATACTGTTACAGCAGTAAAGACTATGGATACTTGCATCAAACAGGAAGCTCTCAGAGAAACACCACGACAGGGTAAAAGTCGAGAAAGGAGAGTGTAGGAATACTGAACATAAATGCAGACCTTTACATATTTACAACACTTCTAAATGAAGACTTCCTTCTTTTAACTTGGAGTTAAATAGGGCCATAAAGCATTTTTCCAAAATGACTCAACAGCTGCCACTAAGAAAGAACACATGTGTATTTAAGTCCTACTGACGTGTCTCATGTCTGTCTTTTATACACACACAACGATCTCCAGCTGGGTGGACTACTGTAAGGTCTTCTACCTTCTACCTGGGCTTCCCCGCCAAAACAATGATCATCCAGCAGTAAAGCAGAGCACATTACTGCACGTCTCACATTTCTACACTGGTTACCGCTTTGTTACAGAACAGATTGTCACTACTAGACTGTAAATCACTGGACAGACCAGGAGTTAAATACATCCCTGCTATATATTACTGACACTAATAATATTTACAGGTCAGCTAGAAGAGCCCAGAGTACAAACTAAGTATGAATTAGCAGTGTTTAGCTTTTATGCTACACAACTGCAAATAACTCAGAAAACCTGTAGCTGAATGTAGATATGATTCATTTCAGAAGCACTGAAACGTTGTTGTACATCTGTTGTATTGTGCCTGTAACTGAGCACGAAGATATTTATGTGTGTCCAGCTGTCAGTTAAAGACTCTGGGTTATTTATTTAGGTGTCTTGTTAAATGTTAAATGCAGGTCATTTGCATTACAATAAATGCAGGTCATTTATTTCCCTGGTCACACCTGATACCATCAACACAGGACTAGAACTTGGTGTGTGAATCATGTGTAACTGATAAAATCATGCAAATGTGGATTGCTCCAAAAATATGTTAGCTGTGTATTGACTTTTGAAATAGTTATGCAGAACATTTTGTAACAGATTGCATTGTCAGGTAAGAGATTATCTCTGCGATGTCTGCGCTTGTATATTTGTGGAAGTGAACGTATTGTGCAAGAGATGAGGACAGGAAACGTCCTCACAAGGCCATACTGTCTGTGCTGTGTGTGTGTGTGTGTGTGTTCTGAATTAGGGAAGCAGGTGGTGCCCTTATAAACTCCCCAACAGCAATGCGAACTCTGTGGCTTTGATCTGCCAATCATTTGTCCATTATGAACATCTGATAACACTTTCCTAATGCAGCCAATGTGAGGAGGTTTTTTTCTGTGTATTACTCAACTGTAAAGTGAGGGCCAGGACAAGAAACGCTAACAGAATTCCCAGAACTTTAATTTACAGTTTACAACACATGAACTTCCACACATCTTAACGTCTTAACATGCTTTACATGGCCCAGATGATTAGTCTGTGTTTATAGTGTAGAAATGGCCCAGATGTGTAGTCTGTGTTTATAGTGTACAAAAAGCCCAGATGTGTAGTCTGTGTTTACAGTTTAGAACTGGCCCAGACGTTTAGTCTGTGTTTACAGTGTAGAATTTGCCTACATGTTTAGTCTGTGTTTATAGTGTTGGAATGGCACAGATGTCTGTTTTTACAGTGTACAAATAGCCCAGATGTTTAGTCCGTGTTTATAGTGTAGAATTGGCCCAGATGTTTAGTCTGTGTTTATAGTGTAAAACTGGCCCTGATGTTTAGTCCGTGTTTATAGTGTAGAATTGGCCCAGATGTTTACTTCCGCTACATTACATCCCCCACACCCCTTTGTTTGTCTCTCTGACCTCAGGATGGTTTCAGTTCTTCAGTTTCAGGTTTCTCCCCATGCCTGTCTATCTGCCCATCCTCTGCATCTTCAACTAAACTGACTGCTGATACCCATGAAGAAAGGAGAAGTCAGACTCAAGGGAGGCCGCAGGAGTTTCGGAGAGCCGAGGACGGAGACATTTAATGGAAAGCGGACGGGCAGACGTGAATAAGGTTTCAATTTAAAATTAACATAGAACATGGTCTAAATATATAGTAAGATATGATGAGGAACAGTGAACTAGTGCTGTATTTTATATTCATTTATACATGATCGTTTATAATTACAGAGGAAGGCTTAGTGCTGGGATACTTTAATGGTACTATCAGGGACTATGTCATGGGACTATGTCATGGGAATACCCCAGGAGGTTATATGTGTTTATTCATTTCCTTATTGTCAAATACACATTGTTTAATAGGCTAAGGCTTACCTTGCACAAAAAAGGCTTTTCATAAGTTTAGTTAGGCTGGCGGAGTTGGAATGTAGAGAAATGTTGGACGCTACTAGAAGGCAAGGGGGTCTTTACGTAGGACCTCCACCAACCTCTAGTGAGGGGCCCCACCATTACTGGGGGACTTTCCCCTCTCCTTCCAGCAGGGATGTGGGCATGTTTAAACAAGCCCAATGTTATCGGAAACAAAGTTCTGGTGTTAGAGTATGTATTGTTGTTCGAGTTGCATTTGTCAATGGGAAAGAAAGAGAAACTTTAAACAAAGGAGGAAATGCAATATAGTCAACTTAAAGTGGTGTCTTTGAATGGGAATGGGTTGAATGATCCAATTAAAAGGGGGAAGGTCATAGCAAAATTAAAAAAAGAAAGTTCACAGATTAGTTTTCTACAAGAAACACATTTATCGGATCAGGAGCATGATAAATATAAAAAATTGGGATTTAAAAACACACGCTATAGCTCTAAAAATGGGGAGAAAAGGGGGGTAATGATTTTGATTTCAAATGCAGTAAAATTTGAGACCTTAAAAGAAATTAAGGATAAAGAGGGAAGATACATACTGGTTAAAGGGAAAATTGATAATCAAATAGTTACACTTGCCGATGTCTATGCACCCCCTGACAGTGCTAAGAGTATTTTCAAGAGCTTCTTCGAAGTTGTTGTTCAAGAAATATAAGGGATACCTCATTGGGTTCACACAAGGGCGAGAGATGACTGATACCGTCAAAACTAGGTGTGGCAAAGAAACCCCCTAAGCTGTGAGGTGGCTTGACCTTTAGCTGTACCCACACAGTAGTCCTATTTGTAATTCTATGAAAGTGGTTGTACACTTCCGAAGTCGTGGTGCACTTGCAAAGTCTGTTGTCTTAATTGGAAATAATTTGATAAATTAATGTTTACACTTTACATTTACATTTACGGCATTTAGCAGACGCTCTTATCCAGAGGCCCAATTAAAACTTCATTTTCACTATTTGAGTACACCATGTAATGTCTGTTTCACACTTATTCTGGTACACAGTGGGTGTCAAACCAGCTGTAAACACACACACGAATACCACCACCCCCCCTCCAGTGCAACAGCCCTGTGGTGCGTGTGACAGCGCTCTGCCACAACGGACATGCTAATATACGCACAGCGGGCGCGTCACAAATTCTGTCGTCGCTTCTATTAGAAGGAACTCTAAATTTACTGCCCTTCGTCTGGTACAGTAGACCACGCTTTTATGGTGGTATGACGCTGCATACGTTTTTTTTTTGTTTTGTTTTTCCATAGTCCCTCATCTGTCTGTTTTTTAGTCTTACTCCAAAAATTGTGTGTCATATGCTGCCTGGAGGGGGTGGTGTTGAATGATTGTCCTCTTTCACTGACCTAAGATCAGCTGTATTTTTCAATTGTGATGCGTGCAATTCAAATTCGGGTAACAGGGACCTGACCCCAGACCTGTGCAAAAATAGCCATAAAAAGAGGAAGTGGAGCATAAGTGACTTAAACAATTGCACAAAGCACAGAGAGTGTGTTCACTGGGTCCATCTTACATCCTGGGTCAGAGGGACTTCTGGGATTCCTGCCTCAAACTGGATTGGAAATTGAGCATATTGGATTATCCTAATTAATAAGGTAAATAAATAGCCGAAGAACTGATAATCTAGTTTATTCTATTTAAAGCTCCCCATTGGTCTGAATGTTTATCATCTATTAATAAGGTAGAAATAGGATCTACATTTGAAAATCAAGCTGTATATATCTGAGATGTTTTAAATGCCACACAGGTAGTTTAAGAGGTTTGTGGTGGGAGAGACGTGCGTGTCTATATATGCTGTGGAACGTGAGACAGATATGGCAGATAGCAGATGTAGCATACCAGGTCCTGGTAGCATAAGTGGATCTGAACTCGACAGCTTCGACAGTACAGAAAGAACAAATCTTAGAATTATAGTGGGAGGGTTTGAAATACCCAAAATGGCTTCAGTGATTGTGAACAGGCAGTTTAGCGTTGGGTCATACTGCGCATAGCGGATGTCTTTCATCTGAAAAGCCACTGAGGGAAAAAAGTGATTAGGTTTGTGGATTTTTAAAACTAACGCCCAAGGTGTTTCAAGGCCTTTCACAAGACTTAATTTCACTGTTAATTTCACTACTAAAACATGATCGCAGCTTCGACCCCATTACACTCAGCTCGCTTCTCGGAACGAACACAGGAAGTGTGTCATGCGGTTCTGCTGCACATCAGAGGTACGTGAAAACATGACTACTGCCCTGCCACCAGGCCAGCCCCAGTGGGGTAGAAAGAGGAAGTCATTTGTGTCTCTTAAATATTCTGCTCTTCGTCAGCCTGGGTTTCAGAAAGGCTACTCAGTCAGCGCGTCTTGTACGGTTGGTGCTAACGTGGATGATAACTTTGCAGGGCTGAACAGAAGGCGGAAGGATGTCGTGCCTCAAGTGCCTGAAATTCACCATGTGTGTGGTGAACTTCATCTTCTTTGTACGTATCACACACAGACCACGAAATAACTAACAATCTACTACAGTTGTAGGTATCGTGTATCATTTCAAAATGTAAAAATGTAATTCTTCTTCAACTTCCATCTCAAGACATAAGCCTGGGGAAATCAGTATTGGGGTACAGACAGTTTAGCAGGGGTTTGCGGGGGTTGTTGATTAAGCAAATGCAGGGTGGGGTACAGGGTGTTTACCTTGTGCGAGTTTTCGATTAAGTAACTACCATGATCTTCTAGATCTGTGGCACTGCCATCTTCGGCTTCGGGATCTACCTTAGCATGACGTCCACGTACGCCTCCGTGATCCCCACCTTAAAGGTCATGAACTTCGCCAACAGCCTCTTCATCATCGGCATCTTTGTCACTTGCGTGTCCTTCCTGGGTTTCCTGGGGGCCCTCAAAGAAAACCGCTGCCTGCTGATTTCCGTAAGTCCTACACCCTCCGAGACCATAAACATTGAACCGAGACGTCAGCATGGTCATCATACTCCGTCAGACGTGTCTGACTAACTAACATGTATGATGTAACTAACATCAAAATCATCAGTAACACATCCACAGTAAAGGAGCAGAGTCTGGCAAAAGCATACTGATATGTGACTTGGTCGGTTTCAGTTCTTCATTCTGCTTTTCCTGGTGATGATGGCCGAGCTGGTGGTAGCTTGCCTCCTCCTGATGTATGAGGAAAAGGTAAGGGACCCACGACAGGATGACGGTCCTACAAAACTGAAATCTGAAAACAAATCTTCTCCGGATTGGTATGCAGGGACTCAGTTCAAAGGCAACCAATGAAATCACGTAAAACAGAACAATATGAATCATCATGAAGAATCTTAAAATAGCTAAAGTGTGCTTGATATATGAAATTAAACTGTAGAATGAGTCTTGTCCCACCAGGATTTAATCGAGAATTGTAGTGAATTTTTTTTTCAACTTAATCAAAGTGAATTTGTAGATAAGGTTTTGTCATCACTGAAGCAAAAATGCAATACTTCATATTTAGATAATTAAATTCAGATTATGCCTTATCTGAGAACTTGACTAAACTCCCGAAGCCCAAAATGTTGGAATTCCATCATGACAACTGTGAAATGATTACAGATCATTCATCCGTCTTTGCAGACTGACCCACAATTACAGTTAATGATGCAGAAGCAAGGTTTTAAGATATAACTGAAATAAATGAATCTGGTAATGATTTTCATAGCTCCTAGGTTTGGATATGTCAGAAAGCTAAATCAAATTTCAAGAGCTTGAAACGAAATCTTAAAACTGAAGTTAAAAGTTTTCCATGTGTGCGAACTAAAATATTTGATTCATTATGAAATGAAATCATTCATAATGCAAATTGTAGCGGCACAATTATTTCCCACGGTTCTTTCCCGGATGTAGAAATGTGTTACTGTCATCTTACAGATGGACGAATTTGTTAAGAAGGAACTTAAAACCAGTTTGGAAACTGCACGGAACAAAGGCTCTAACAGTACAGACGTGCAGGAATGGGACACCATCCAGCGCACAGTAAGTTGGCTAATCACAGCTTCATTTTCCAGAAATGTGAGAAATCTAATCCTCCGTTCTTCTCTGATACAGTTTCAGTGCTGTGGCGTAAACAGCTCAGCTGATTGGGGTGATAAAGTGCCGGACTCGTGTTGTTCACCCTGCAATGAAAACGTCAAATCTTACTCTAAAGATGTACGGCAGCATTCACATTCCCCTCACCCAGTGCCAGTGTTACCAACAGTTTTCAAATAAATCACCGGATTGAAATAATTTTAAATACACATAAACCCACTTGTGTTCCCAGGGCTGTTATAACAAGCTGAAGACGTGGTTTGACAGTAATCTCCTCAGCACCGGGATAGGTGTCATCTGTGTGTGCAGCATTGAGGTATGTTGGGAAAGAGAGAAGGTTACTGAGGTTTTGGTCTTTTAGTAAAAAGCAAGTAGAAATTACATCATATATGACGATATTTTATAAGCTATCATGAAAGCCGGGGACAACGCACCGGAAGCACTTCTTACGGTTGACTGGGTGAACATAAACTTGCTCTTATTTAGATGCGCGTTTATCTCACTGATTTGGGAACTTATCTGATGGGTTGGAGGGGTAGGGGGGGTGTTACGGCTTTGGTTCTGTGAAGCTGATCTCAGATCAGCTCTGTGACCCTGTTGCTCTCATGAGTCTCTCCTGGTTTAGGTGTTGGGCATGTGCTTCTCAATGACCCTCTTCTGTCACATCAGCAAGTCAGGACTGGGCTACAAGTGACCCTTCTTCGTTTATACTTCTGCACTGAAACTATGATTTCCCAACGTTAAACATGACGACGTTAAGCGTGTCTTTTTTGTCAAGTACTGTGTAAATTCGTCGACAGATAAGATATATGGTGCCTGAGCATATATAAATGGGTCTGTTTTGTTCACGAGATCTGTTGCATTTGTATATTAAGCATCATTGCATTTATTCATCGTCTTAATTCTAATGCCAGTGTAAATACACATCGTATGTGCGGCCATTTTAATCAATCATCTAACTCCACCTGAGCATTTTCTGTTTTATAAATATTTCCACGTGAGATTATGTAAATTGTGGAGTAGGGGAGAGTTAGGGGGAAAGTGATTCCCACCCCTGTAAACTGGATGTGCACGTGGAAACACACGGGATACGAGAAGGTATTGCGGTGGACAGCAGAGGTACTGCCGTGTCACTCTGACTGCATCAGTTAAGTGAACTTTGGATTTTAGCTGTAACTGGATGAATTAAGCGCACGTTTCATCACTGATGTGTCATACGGTTACTATGACACTCGGTTCTCTGAAGTGCAGTAGTGACCGTTTTGTTTAATTCCTCAACATAAATGCTGTTGTATTTGGACTAAAATAGAATTTTTGCTAATTCTGGAGATAACAGCCGGGCTGGTTATTATAATTAATTCATAACTCATATAATATATTCTCATATTTTCATTGACATAGTTCATGTACAGATAATTCTAATTCTGCTTAACAATATTGTGCTTATTTTTGTGTCCACATTTATATGACCATGAACTCCGCTGTACATAAATAAATCAATGCTACTTTGCTTCTGCTAAAAATAAAGTAAAACCTCTAGATCAGCTGTGTCAGGTCCTTACATCACTGTCTTGTCAGATAGCATGTGATTATCTGCAAAGAATAAACCAGAGTGAAGAAACTCAAGAACTGGTCTTTACCTGAAACTCAAAAAGGGGAGCGTTATTTGACTAACCACTTCTTCTTCTATTTGTTTGATTTAGAGAACTAGACCAGGTTCCACTGTGTCCGAAACCACACAGCACTAGGCTATTTCTGCCACATCCACAGTTATAGAGCCGGTTAGTGCTTAAACTGTACAGTACTGTACTGTTGCTGCTGTCGCGCGCAACTAAAGAAGAGCAATGCCTGACCCGCGAGAGTTGCCCAGTGCCGCGCGACAGTTGCCTGGTGGCTCATAGTGGCGTCAGTTATGAGCGGTGGATGGCGGAAGTTCAGTTGGCTTGCGTTCGGTGTCCTCTAAATAAGCATACTTGCCGCGCATGCGCCCCGCACTTTTTGTTTAAAAAATAGCAGAAAATACTTTTGGTAGTAATGTTCGATATATAAAACAGGGGAGCTACAAAGATTCGATCGTGGGAATCCCCGTGGGAATTCGTCAGGGCACGCGCCTCTACGTTATAATTTTCTAGTAAAGAGTCAAATTAAAATATAGCATAGCCTACGTTACTTCGTTTTAATTGGAAATAATTCTACATTCTGCCAACTGTTTAAACTCTTTTGCTAGTGTATATAAACAGAGATGTTGTCTTAGTTTCTACAGCATATTTGGCTATTTTTGGTAGGCAATTGTTTGTACCATATATGAGAGAGACTGAGACTATTGTCCAGTGTTGGATACCACACATTCTTTATTTCAGAGAACAA
>JAGXOD010001435.1:5000-67500 GCA_020368025.1 Brachyhypopomus occidentalis
TAGATGACCTTTGACCTTGTGTGAGAGAGATGTGTGCATGCTGGATGACCTTGGCTTTATTTGGTCAAGTACCAGCTGATATGAGAATGAGGTCATCTTAAAAAAACAGAACCTTCTCACTTGTATATAATGGTGCCAAATTAAGGTAATAATATACATGATTGGGACATAATGGTGCAAAACTATGCAAGGTGGGACAGTTATATATTCATCCTTGGAAAAGTGAATAAAAATCTTCTTGGGCTGTTCAGATATTCACTGGATGGCCTCAACTGTATGTCAATGTTGGCATGCTATAAAGCTTATTTTATCTTCATATATATTTATAAAGATGTAATAGTCATGTGTAGCGCATCCAGTAGTAAGGTCTGAATAAAAGGCTTGAAGCTTTGTCTCTCTTAAGGTAAACGTCTGGGGTTAGTCTGGGTTTTGGGGGTGCATTTTTTGGGTTTAGTTTGAGCTGCCACAGTTTTTTTTAAAAAGTCCTAATAAGACTAATACAGTTTAATGCTAATTATGGCCATTATGTCAGTAGAGTGCTACAGTTCTGCTGTTTAGTAGGTGTATTGTCTCTTACCTGTAGTCTGGTTGTAGTGTCTCATTGCAGCTACGGTGGACATCTGCTTAAGAGAGTGAGAGAATGTCAGAACAAACAACATTCATCATAACAGCTGTTATTCGAGGAAACATTTACAGTACAATTATATATCTCAACAACAATTTTATATAAAATACCACCAAATGCTCTATCCCCTACTCCTGCATTCTGTGTCAAAAAGAAAACATCTGATCAGTGATCATTGGCTGAAAAGTGGACCTTGCAAACAGCGACTACTGAGGATGTAACAATATGGAGTTCATACAGATTAACGTTATTCTTTATTCGCTTAGTTTGAGTTTCTCCGAACGCTCTATGTCGGCTGCAATATATTCCACAATGGGAAATCGCAGGAACGTTCATCAAAATGTGCAGTTTGTCAAACGTACCTAGTGAAGCCATCTCGGCACCAACTACAACAAAAACTACGGATATTACAAGTGTTCTTCTTAATCTCTAACTGCATGTATATATACCTAATAAGTAGTAAAGATCATGTTTGCTGCTATAGTGAACAGCGCTACTTTCACTTTTTATCCGGGGATGGAGGCGACAACAAAAGTTGAATTATCGCCCTCTGCTGTCGTTTTAAAAACAGTGCACTTACTGTGGCCAGCCTGATTCAGTGCAAGACTTATTCGTGCGTAATGTTATATATTGAAAAACTAAATTTAATTTTAAATTACATATATCAGAAGACGGAACCATAAATTATTCTGGGTCTAGTCATCTACAAATATGCTACAATAATAGCAAGTAAGTATAAAGTATAAACAATTAATTGCATAAAGTATTTTAACAATTAATTTATTATGTTAAACAGTGTTTTCACATTAAGGAGATTGAGTCCCTCTGAAGATGTACTTATTGGCGGTGATCCACAGAGCAAGGTTAGAGATTTGTTTTTATAACACAGTCTTAGTAAACAAGAACATATGTATGACATGACATTGAATAAACAAGAGGCATGACACATAATTGCTGCTTAAATCATCACCATCATCATTATTTTATTTATAAAGGATCTTGCGTATCTTGCTTTACAGTCATTGAACATAGAAACACTGAACAGGAAGTACATGATTAACAGGTTGAGATGATATCAGATGTTGACATTCTCAGTCATAAGAGGAACAGGGACAACACAAAGAAAACAGACCCTGTCTTTAACAGACACTTCAGCGAAGACACAGGAGGTATCCTGAACAGAGCTAGGGACAGAATTCCATAATTTGTGCATCTCTGTGACCCCCATAGAGGTTCATTCACACCTTGAGACTTGAACAAGGCCTATATGAATGGATGATAATGTACTAGATGTGTAAGAACAGGTGCTCTTTAAGACTCATCACTTTACCTCTTACACTGTGTTCAGTAAGGCGTTCTTTAAGACTCATCACTCTACCTCTTACACTGTGTTCAGTAAGGTGTTCAAAGGTTCTTTTAAGACTCATCACTCTACCTCTTACACTGTGTTCAGTAAGGTGTTCTTTAAGACTCATCACTCTACCTCTTACTGTGTTCAGTAAGGTGCTCTTTAAGACTCATCACTCTACCTCTTACACTGTGTTCAGTAAGGTGCTCTTTAAGACTCATCACTCTACCTCTTACACTGTGTTCAGTAAGGTGCTCTTTAAGACTCATCACTCTACCTCTTACACTGTGTTCAGTAAGGTGCTCTTTAAGACTCATCACTCTACCCTTACACTGTGTTCAGTAAGGTGCTCTTTAAGACTCATCACTCTACCTCTTACTCTCTTTAAGACTCATCACTCTACTGTACACTGTGTTCAGTAAGGTGTTCTTTAAGACTCATCACTCTACCTCTTACACTGTGTTCAGTAAGGTGTTCTTTAAGACTCATCACTCTACCTCTTACACTGTGTTCAGTAAGGTGTTCTTTAAGACTCATCACTCTACCTCTTACACTGTGTTCAGTAAGGTGTTCTTTAAGACTCATCACTCTACCCTACACTGTGTTACACTGTTCTTTGTTCACCTCTTACACTGTGTTCAGTAAGGTGTTTTAAGACTCATCACTCTACCTCTTACACTGTGTTCAGTAAGGTGTTCTTTAAGACTCATCACTCTACCTCTTACACTGTGTTCAGTAAGGTGTTCTTTAAGACTCATCACTCTACCTCTTACACTGTGTTGTGTTTTTTAAGACTCATCACTCTACCTCTTACACTGTGTTCAGTAAGGTGTTCTTTAAGACTCATTCTACCTTTAACACTGTGTTCATGTTCTTTAAGACTCTACCTACCTTACACTGTGTTCAGTAAGGTGTTCTTTAAGACTCATCACTCTACCTCTTACACTGTGTTCAGTAAGGTGTTCTTTAAGACTCATCACTCTACCTCTTACACTGTGTTCAGTAAGGTGTTCTTTAAGACTCATCACTCTACCTCTTACACTGTGTTCAGTAAGGTGTTCTTTAAGACTCATTTACCCTTACACTGTGTTCATCTTTAAGACTCATCACTCTACCTCTTACACTGTGTTCAGTAAGGTGTTCTTTAAGACTCATCACTCTACCTCTTACACTGTGTTCAGTAAGGTGTTCTTTAAGACTCATCACTCTACCTCTTACACTGTGTTCAGTAAGGTGTTCTTTAAGACTCATCACTCTACCTCTTACACTGTGTTCAGTAAGGTGTTCTTTAAGACTCATCACTAAGGTGTTCTTTAAGACTCATCACTCTCCCTCTTACACTGTGTTCAGTTCGGTGTTCTTTAAGACTCATGACTTTAAGACTACCTCTTACACTGTGTTCAGTTCTTTAAGGTGTTACACTGTTTAAGACTCATCACTCTACCTCTTACACTGTGTTCAGTAAGGTAAGACTCATCACTTTACCTCTTACACTGTGTTTAAGACTCATCACTCTACCTCTTACACTGTGTTCAGTAAGGTGTTCTTTAAGACTCATCACTCTACCTGTGTCTTCAGTAACTCTTTAAGACTCATCACCTCTTACACTGTGTTCAGTAAGGTGTTCTTTAAGACTCATCACTTTACCTCTTACACTGTGTTCAGTAAGGTGTTCTTTCAGACTCATCACTCTACCCCTTACACTGTGTTCAGGTGTTCTTTAAGACTCATCACTCTAGTTCTTTCTTTTACACTGTGTACACTGTGTTCAGTAAGGTGTTCTTTAAGAGCAAAAAAAAGCAGAATAAATAAGGACCTGTTGACTTTGTTGTCCATTTGGTATGAATGTAAACATTTTACTCTTTAAGGGTGTGTGGGTGTGTGTGTGTGTGTGTGTGTGTGTGTCCGCGCGTATAGACTAGTCCTTCATTTCTGTGTGCAACTCTTCATACCAGGCTCTGATTGTTCAGGAGTCGAATAGCTTGGGGGAAGAAACTGTTGCAAGAAGAAAATGAGGGAAGAAAATGTGGTGTAAATGTCAGTGATGGTGGGTAGAGAGACACCAATGATCTTCTGTCCTTACTACCTGTTGCAGGGTCTGGCGATCTGATGCGGTGCAGTTCCCAAACCAGGCAGTGATGCAGCTGTTCATGGTGTTCTCTATAGGTCCTCTGTAGAATGTGGTGAGAATGGGAGGTTGGAGATGCACTTTCCTCAACCTTCACAGAAAGTAGATGCTGCTGGGTTTTCTTGGCTATGGTGCTGGTGTTGAGGGACCAGATGAGATCCTCTGCCAGGTGAACTACAAGGAACTTGGTGCTCTTGACGATCCCCACAGCAGAGCCGTCGATGTTCAGTGAAGAGTGATCGCGCCTTGTCCTTCTGAAGTCAACAAACATCTCTTTGGTCTTGTCTACATTCAGAGACAGGTTGTTGGTTCTACATCAGACCGTTAGCCATTGGACTCTGTATGCAGACTCATCGTTCTTGCTGATGAGACCCACCACAGTAACGTCATCTGCAAACTTGATAGTATGATTCCAGCTGTGAATTGCTGCACAGTCTTGAGATTTGGACGATTCGCAAACTGTAGAGGATTTAGTTAGGGGGCAGCAGAGTCTCAGGGAGATGTTGAAGATGTCTGTGAAGACATCTGTCAACTGGTCTGCACATTCACTGAATGTTGTCAGGTCCAGCTTTCCGTGAGTCGGCTTTGCGTACTTTTCCACACGTCAGCAGCTGTAAGGCACAGCACCTGGTGAGTGGGAGGAGGGGTGGTCTTCCTCACAGCCACACCATTCTGTGTCTAAAACTGAGCACAGAAGTCATTCAGCGCGCCTGGAAGGGAGGCATCACTGTCACAGGCAGGTGGTGGAGTTCTGTAGTTGGTGATGGCCTGTATGCCCAGCCACATGCGCCTGTATGCCCAGTCACCTCTCTGATGGCCTGGGACAGTTTGGCCTTTGTTGTTCTTAGGGCCACTTTGTCACCTGCTTTGAAAGCAGAGTATCAAGCCTTCAGCAGAGCACGTACCTCTGAGGTCATCCAGGTTTCAGGTTGGGACGTGTGGTGACAGTCTTGTCATGTTGTCTATACACTTGCCAATGTAGTAGGTCACAGTTGACATGTACTCCTCCAAGTTGATGGTGTCGCTGTAGGTTGCAGCCTCCCTAAACATCTGCTAGTCAGTGTGTCCCAAAGAGCAGATGGCTCCTGCTGGCCAGGTTCTCACCTGCATCAGAACTGGTTTTGATCATCTGATGAGCAGTCTGTATGCTGGAATCAGCATAACAGAGATGTGGTCTGAGTGTCCAACGTGGGGGCGATACTCTGCCCAGTACGCGCCGGCCATGTTTGTGTAAACATGGTCCATCGTGTTCGCTATCCTCGTCACAAAGTTCACGTATTGGTGGAATTTAGGGAGAACCGACTTAAGATTCACATGGTTGTAATCTTCAGCAACAATAAACAGTCCATTGGAGTAATACAAAGAATAAGGAATTTCTTCCCTTCAATGCACTCCTGGCTTTAAACCAAAAGTTTAAAAACAATAAGTGAAAATTAAATTAAGAAATTAGTTTCAATTTCTGCAATAAAATAAAGCCAAATGGCACTTCTCTTCCTCTCAGAGATTTCAATACTCCTGTTGGTGTCTCTGTATTGTGACGTGTCAACTGGAGGAGAGCACTGAGTGGGCGGGACTGAGCCTACGTGAGCCACGTAACAGTGCAACAACATAAGGAGAGGGGGGCGGGTCGCTGCTCTGTGCTGTGTGACACTGCAGCGCTACTCTTACAGACAGAGAGGAGACTTTGATGAGTCCACGTGTGCGGCGTGCAGGAGAGAAGCTTGAGTATCGATCTTTTTACACGAGATGCTCAATATCAATAGATATTTGGACCAACCCGCCCACCTCTAATTAACTCTGATCATTAGACACAGGTGTGTGAGGATACATCTACATCCTGATCATTAGACACAGGATACATCTACACCCTAATCATTAGACACAGGTGTGTGAGGATACATCTACACCCTCATCATTACACACTGATGTGTGAGGGTACATCTACATACTGAACCTTAGACACAGTTATGAGCATACATCACCCTAATCATTAGACACAGGTGTGTGAGGATACATCTACACCCTAATCATTAGACACAGGTGTGTGTGGATACATCTACACCCTAATCATACATCTACACCCTAATCATTAGACACAGGTGTGTGAGGATACATCTACACCCTAATCATTAGACACAGGTGTG
This sequence comes from Brachyhypopomus occidentalis, assembly GCA_020368025.1. Classification (NCBI taxonomy): domain Eukaryota; kingdom Metazoa; phylum Chordata; class Actinopteri; order Gymnotiformes; family Hypopomidae; genus Brachyhypopomus; species Brachyhypopomus occidentalis. The sequence goes on from JAGXOD010001435.1 coordinate 11,246, forward strand.
TGAGGATACATCTACACCCTAATCATTAGACACAAGTGTGTGAGGATACATCTACACCCTAATCATTAGACACAGGTATGTGTGGATACATCTACCCACTGATCATTAGACACAGGTATGTGTGGATACATCTACCCACTGATCATTAGACACAGGTGTGTGAGGATACATCTACACCCTAATCATTAGACACAGGTGTGTGAGGATACATCTACACCCTGATCATTAGACACAGGTGTGTGAGGATACATCTACACCCTGATCATTAGACACAGGTGTGTGAGGATACATCTACATCCTGATCATTAGACACAGGTGTGTGAGGATACATCTACCCACTGATCATTAGACACAGGTATGTGTGGATACATCTACCCACTGATCATTAGACACAGGTGTGTGGATACATCTACCCACTGATCATTAGACACAGGTATGTGTGGATACATCTGTGGAGAACATCTACCCACTGATCATTAGACACAGGTATGTGTGGATACATCTGCACCCTCATCATTACACACTGATGTGTGAGGGTACATCTACATACTGAACCTTAGACACAGGTGTGTGAGGATATATACAGTATACTGAACCTTAGACACAGGTGTGTGAGGATATATACAGTATACACCCTGATCATTAGACACAGGTGTGTGAGTATACATCTACATCCTGATCATTAGACACAGGTGTGTGAGTATATACACCCTAATCATTAGACACAGGTGTGTGAGGATATATATACACACCCTAATCATTAGACAAAGGTGTGTGAGTATACATACATCTACATTAGACACTGATCATTAGACACAGGATATATATACACCTAATCATTAGACAAAGGTGTGTGATCATTAGACACAGGTATGTGGATACATCTACATCCTGATCATTAGACACAGGTGTGTGAGGATATATATGCACTCTGATCATTAGACACAGGTGTGTGAGTATACATCTACATCCTGATCATTAGACGGTATATGGGGATGGAGTACAGCTACATCCTACCTGTCATAAGCAGTAATGAGGGGACTGGGGTAAATATTAATACGTCCGAGGAGAGATGAAAACAGAACTTTCTGTCTCTTTGAAATAACATTAGCTATGCCGTTTTTTAATTATACACATTACACTTTTTAATATGATATTATATTTTATTGTCTTACATTGGTTCATTCCAATTAATTAACCCAAATAAAATAGTATTTAATAAACAATCTGGAAAATTACATTAAGTGAACTTTCGGTCAAACAAATCTTTCATCAGAGTACCTTTCCATAAATGAGTATAGAGACTTCCGTGTCATGTTATCCTAAAGGAAAAAGGCACTGAGAAACTAAATGTGACTGATAAATGAAAACAAACAACTATACATCCAGAGTCTCATGCAGCCATCCTGAAACAGTGAAGAGGTTTACAGCATGTGGTCCAGTGCCTCCAATATGTTGAGAGTTTACCCAGTGAGATTTTAGCTGACCAGTGCTGTCTGATGATCTGACAACAGTGGTGTGTGATGATCTATGGGTGTATTCATGAGAAGCTTCAGTTGTGTTTGGGAATACAGTGTGAATTACAGTGACTGATACAGACTGTGCTTCTCCCCAGTCTCTATGGTAACCCTATATGTCCAAATGGTTGAAACCACAAACTGAAACTGATAAAACTAAAGTGAAGTTTCAGGATGGCTGTAGAGAGCACTGCTGAACTGCATAAAATAAAATCACTGTCACAAGATAGTTACAGACATAAAGACAGAAAGAGAAAATTGTGTTCTGTATGTTTCATTATTTAGAACTATGGAAAACACAAATAAAATCTGTTTATAGAAGCTGGACATGATCCCATCGGTAAGACTCTCCAAGTCCTGAGCGTGATGCATTACAGCAGTCAGGAGAAACAATCAAAATTACAACAAAGCTCTCAGTATTCAAAACCCCATTAATCCCTTTACACAGATAAACAGATCCAAAATCAAAGCTCATCAGTTTTAACAGAACTATTAAACCAAGTTCCCCATAATGTGACAGGTGTGATGAAGACTGGAGTACTATAGTGATGAAGGAGAGGACATGTACGCAGGTGTGTGTGTGTGTGTGTGTGTGTGTGATGTAAGTGTGTGTGTGTGTGATGTAAGTGCTGTTTGAGTGATCTCTTCAGATCCACCAGATCCATCCTCCTCTCTTCTTCCAACATCTCTCTCTGTTCATCTGACATATACACACAAACACAGTATGATGTAATGGTAGATTAGACACAGACACATACACACAAACACAGTATGATGTAATGGTAGATTAGACACAGACATATACACACAAACACAGCATGATGTAATGGTAGATTAGACACAGACATATACACACAAACACAGCATGATGTAATGGTAGATTAGACACAGACATATACACACAAACACAGCATGATGTAATGGTAGATTAGACACAGACATATACACACAAACACAGCATGATGTAATGGTAGATTAGACACAGACATATACACACAAACACAGCATGATGTAATGGTAGATTAGACACAGACATATACACACAAACACAGCATGATGTAATGGTAGATTAGACACAGACATATACACACACACACAGTATGATGTAATGGTAGATTAGACACAGACATATACACACAAACACAGTATGATGTAATGGTAGATTAGACACAGACATATCCACACAAACACCGCATGATGTAATGGTAGATTAGACACAGACATATACACACAAACACAGACATATACACACACACACAGCATGATGTAATGGTAGATTAGACACAGACATATACACACAAACACAGCATGATGTAATGGTAGATTAGACACAGACATATACACACAAACACAGCATGATGTAATGGTAGATTAGACACAGACATATTAGACACACAAACACAGTATGATGTAATTAGACACAGACATATACACACAAACACAGCATGATGTAATGGTAGATTAGACACAGACATATACACACAAACACAGCATGATGTAATGGTAGATTAGACACAGACATATACACACAAACACAGTATGATGTAATGGTAGATTAGACACAGACATATACACACAAACACAGCATGATGTAATGGTAGATTAGACACAGACATATACACACAAACACAGCATGATGTAATGGTAGATTAGACACAGACATATACACACAAACACAGCATGATGTAATGGTAGATTAGACACAGACATATACACACAAACACAGTATGATGTAATGGTAGATTAGACACAGACACATACACACAAACACAGTATGATGTAATGGTAGATTAGACACAGACATATACACACAAACACAGTATGATGTAATGGTAGATTGGACACAGTCATCTTACACACACAGAGCTGGTGGCTGTACTGGTGGATACACACACAGATTGTTAGATATGACACATCACAGTGTAAACAGACTCACTCTCTACTCAGTGTGAAGGTGTTTGGTCACTTGGAGCTGGTGGAAGATCCTTCTCCATCAGAGCCTGTAAAACATGCAGCACATTAACAAACATGTTCAACACTCTGAGGTTCAGGATCATGATGAACACAATACAGACATCATGAAAACTCACTGACCTGCAACAGGCTTGAAGTCTGAAAGACAAACGGCACAAATGGAATTATACAAACGATGTATTTAGTCAATATGATATAACTGCAAATATAAATTCTGTTACAGTGTAATTAACAAATCAAAGGTAAAAGTTAATTGTAGTAAACTGACGATAGTACACTTGGTATCAGATTAGTAACCGATGTGTGTTCTAACTTTTCTATTTTAGGTATGAAATATATGCAGAATCCACTCTGGTATCCACATGAGTGTGCAGCTGTTCTTAAGGACTTCACACACGTCTCCCTCCTCTCTCACCATTCTTCTTCTTCTTCCTCAAGATGAAGAATCCAGCAACACAGCCAATGAGGACCAGAGCAGCCACAACTACACCAATGATGACACCAATGGACACTCCACCTGAAATGTCATGGTGTTACACCACTGTAAATCCACCAACTGTTGTATCATAAATTATTTCAACGTGAACATACACAGCTTTTACTCTCTGGAAATTAAGTCATACCTGGATGGAGTGGCATCATAATATCTCTCTCCAGTCCACTGTGCTGAACTACACAGGTGTATTTATGCTTCTTCTGATCCTCAGGTGAGACTGTCAGAATGCTTCTCTTCTGGAAGGTTCCATCCTGGTTGGGTACCGTCTCTCTGAGCTCCACATTCTCATTCACATCCTCTCCGTCCTTCTGCCAGGAGATAGTTACTCCTCTGGGGAAGAAACCTGTAGCATGACACGCTGCTGAAGAAGAGTCCTTCTGGAACACAGACACCTCAGGGGGATCTGAGAGCAAGAGAGAGAAGTAACGATTATTATTGCAATATTGGTGTGAGAATTCAAGTATGTACCTAGTAATACTGACAGTGACATGAAGAATGTGTTGTTCAAATGTCCTAATGTTTACTGACTGTTCTGATGTGCATTATGTAGTGTGTCTGAACAGCAGGGTTATAGTGATGAGGGAATCAGTGTGTCTGATCTGCAGGGTTACAGTGATGAGGGGGAATACAGTGTGTCTGATCTGCAGGGTTACAGTGATGAGGGGGAATACAGTGTGTGTGAGCAGCAGGTGCAGTTACACTAACAGAGCAGATCACACACTCTACCTGTCCTCTCCAGGGTGTCTCTGCCATAAGACACATACTTCTGTAACCACTCAATACAGGTGTTCTCCAGGTAGTTCTTCGACTGATGAGCATTAGCTCCAGTAACCTCCCACTTGTGTTTGGTAATAACAGCTTTAGCATTAGCTGCAGTCCAGGTGAGGGTGTTCAGATCCAGACTGACAAAGTCTTCTCCATCATAGCCGTACTGTTCATATCCTCTCTTGGTTCCATCATCATCCAGCTCACAGCCGACCATCCACTGCACTGTGTGAACCCCTGCAGACACACACATGATGACATCACAATGACTGCTGTCATACATTTATGGTCAGCTCTCCTCATAGAATCACCGCTACTGATGCATCACACACACACAATTCTCTCAACATCACACACACTCCTCCTACATTTAAGCCACTGTTTACATTGTTTTAAACTCCTTTTCAAACAGAATGCTTATTTGTTTAGCTTTAAAAGCACTGCCAATGTTTTGTTTCATAAAGGCATTTGTTCAGATGTGTATCTGTCCTTAAAAACAGTAGAGCGGTATTCCATTCAGCGAGTTTAGGAACTAGTCCCATTTGGAGTTTGTGGAAAACTCAGGATTTACATTCTAGGAACTGAGCTCAGAGTGAGTACAGCTTAGGTGCTACGGCAAGAAGTGCTCTGACCTCACCGAAGACTTTCACAAAGCATTTCACTCCCTCTCTGCTCCCGTCTTTCAGGAAATTAAAGAGATTATGTGAGTAGACAACTGTACACACTATTAACATTAAGTCTCTCATGCAGTAGTCCTGATCTTTTATTCAAATTGTCTTTTTAGTCACTGCATTACAGCACTCGTCCTGTACTACTCAAGCCATTAACTACACCTCCTTTCCCTGGTGTATCTGTCTATTCCCTGGTGTGTATGTCTGTCTATTCCCTACTCTCTGGGGGTTAGTGTGACACACTCCCCCTCTGAGTCACACAAGCATAAATCTACAGACATGCCCCCTCTGAGTCACATGAGCATAAAAATGGATACGCCCTCATTCCTGTAGTTGTGCTCATCGTTGTGATGAGGCCTACCACAGTTGCATCATCTGCAAACTTAATGATGTGGTTGGTGCTGTAGGTGGGAACACAGTTGTGGGTGGAGAGTAGCAGGCTGAGCGCACAGCCTTGTGGGGCTCCTGTGCTCAACATGTCCTAAACACCCAGTTACAGACGGGCATGCTGAGTCCTAGATGGCCGAGTTTGTCTATTAGCTGCTGGGGGATGATAGAATGCTGAGCTGAAACCTAAAAACAGCATTCATACGTAGCCGCTCTTCTTGGACTCCAGGTGAGTGACGGTGGGACGGAGGGCAGCAGAGATGGTATCTTCTGTGGACCAGTTTGACTAGTAAGCAAAGTGAAATGGGTCGTGGGAGGGAGGGTGGTCTCCATGTTCTGTATGACCAGCTTCTCAAAGCAATTCATGACAACAGAAGTCAGTGCTACGGGCCGATAGTCGATGTAACCGTGTGTCTGTGTTATTGAAGTGTCCAGATATTGTCCTGCCGTACTGACGTTGTGCCTCTCTGATGCTGCGTGACAGGTCTGATCTGGCTCTCGTTAGCCCTGCAGGGTCTACGGCTGCCTCTCTGGCCCTCAGGAGCCTGCGGACCTCCTGTCAATCAAGGCTTCTGGTTAGCACGAACAGTGATGGTTTTGCCATCATCAGCACACTTAGCAATATACCTCATCACGACCTCATTGTTCGTCAATGTCTATGTGGTAATTGTCAGTGGCTCCTAAAGATCTTAATCTTAATCCTTGATTTAAAATGTTCCAGTGTGTAGTGCTGAAACAGTCCATCAGGGTCTGGGAGGTCCCCTCCGGCCACACATGAACCTGTTTCTGCCACCAGACCCCAGCTGACTCAGTCATCTGTCCTAATTAGCACAAGGTCCCCATAAAAATACCAAACCCCTACACCAGGGCTACAAAAGGTTTTTACAGAAGGAATTTTGGATCTATTTTTATCACTCTATAAATCAGAAAATACTGTCATAAGATCATAAAAATCAATTTTTAATTAAAAATCAATGTTTTTAGGCATAAATTGTTTAGGCAAAAATTGTCATTCAGGCAATAACTGATATATGGAGAATTCCCTCTGTAAAAACCTTCTGAATATAGATACAGGGGTGATGGTGGGAAAAATTCCTGAGCATGAACTTTTTTTCTCTGCTCGGTAGGTGAGCAGGGTGGGGGTGCTATGTATGCTAGGGTGACCATATTTTCATTTGGGAAAACCAGGACACCTTGTGACGAGAGGATGAGCAACGGTAAACGATAAGTCAAGCTCAGCAATGAAGGAGCACAAGCGAATCTTTAAATGTGATACGCGATCCGTCATTGAGGGTCGGATATCCTCCGTGGCTGTTGCTCCCGGTAAACGTGAGGTGTGTTACACTGCTCGGACAGCTGCTTGATGACGAGGGTCTAATTCATGCCGTGACAACACTATTTTCCCCACTAGTTCCATATAATAGTTTCCTTGCACACAAAGTGCAGAAGCATGCTCCTGGATGCCGGAGCTTTTGACCCCAGCTTCCAAAGGGCTTTTCATCTCTGCCCACCTCCTCTACCCAAGACCAGCGCCATTTATTCTTAATGCCTTTATCAATGTTTATGTTTTCACCAGGCTTAATATAGTTGTGTTCCAAGGCTGAGTTTATATGTTTCGCGTTGACAGTGGAAAAAAATTCACACGTGTATTTCCAGAGATTTCCTACTGAATTTATCAATTTGTTTGGTCAAAGCAAGTCCCGCCCCGCCCTGTTTCTGACTGGCTTAATGGCTAGTAGGCCTTGGTGTTGGTTACAGTGACACCTGCGCATGTCAGATCAAGACAAGTGTCAGATCCTATGGTCAGATCACTAGGCAAACCTTTTTTTTTTTTCTCGCAACACATCGGTACGCCGGAATTCTGGCGTGGCGCCTGAAAACTATCAGGCCTGTAGATATGAATAAAAGTCGAAAATGTTGTATATTAAAGTGCACCTGAACTAGAGATTTCTGGCTCAGAGTATAAGAAAAAAATAATTTTTAGAAACTGGTCTTTAAAGATATACATTTTGAAATGTCATACATTTGTATTGGAAACCACTATTCACATACTCAAAACCTAATCATATCATTATCACCAGTGATATAGAGCATCTTCTACAATAAAAAGACAAACAGCAATATAGCAATACCAATGTAATGACTAAATTACGTTTGTCTTCACTAAAACACAAACACATGAGCACACACACACTGCACCCTGTAGAACTGCCACCCTAGACTGTGGTGTGTGTCCTGCAGCAGTTACACAGTCCTGTTCACAACCTCCTCATCCATCTCTGCTCCACATGTAGCTCCCTCACACACTTCCTGCTGGTGTCTTCAGCTTCAGCTGTGCTCAGTCTTGCACTTGTGTGTCGCACTGGCAGATGTGACCGACGTGACAGCCTGCGCGTCTGATATTCTGACCATATCCGCTTCCTTCATTACATTGACAGTAATAACTGCTCTGCAGCCACAACCTCTCCAGAACGTCATGTCAGAGGCTCCTTCATTAAAGGCGGAGACGGCCATACACACTGCATTTCCCACTCAAATAAAACGTATAGGATATCACTACTGTCAGCGTCTGCAGTTCCCTCCCTTGCCTCCAGAGGGACACCTCCTCGGAATTCTAGGGTTGCCATGGTTTCCCACCATGGTATCTCAGCCGGGCAGCATGGTGGTGTGGTGGTTAGCACTGTCGCCTCACAGCAAGGCAGTCTGGATTCAATTCTCAGTCTGGGCTGCTCTGTGTGGAGTTTGCATGTTCTCCCTGTGCCTGCGTGGGATTTCTCCGGGTACTCCGGTTTCCTCCCACAGTCCAAAGACATGCATCTTAGGTTGATTGGTCACTCTAGATTGCCCGTAGGTGTGAGTGTGTGTGCATGTGTTGGCCATGTGGTGGACTGGCGACCTGCCCATGGTGTACCCTGCCTTCGCCCGGAGATGCTGGGATTGGCTCCAGTCCCCCGTGACCCAGACTAGCGGGATTAAGCGGTACAGATAATGGATGGAATGGATGGATGGTATCTTTTCTAGTGTATGATCTCTGCCTGTCTTTTCTGACCCTGCCCTTGCCTTGGCCTCTTGAATCTTTGGCATTTTTGGATATCTGGGTTTTTGACATTTTTACCTGTTTATTGGCTACACTGTCCTTGTCCTGCTTCTTTAATTCCAGAAAACCTGCATATGGATCCATCTGGCTCGTTACTACCTGTTCATCTGCTACCTGTTCATCTGCTCAGCTTTAATTAGTTGTTATTATTTACTTTTACTTAAACATAACATACAATAAGTATGTGTTATGACTCCAGAACATCTTTGGAATAGGAATACTGTAACCCTAGGTGTGGTTAACTGGTGTAACCCTAACCCTAGGTGTGGTTAACTGGTGTAACCCTAGGTGTGGTTAACTGGTGTAACCCTAACCCTAGGTGTGGTTAACTGGTGTAACCCTAGGTGTGGTTAACTGGTGTAACCCTAGGTGTGGTTAACTGGTGTAACCCTAGGTGTGGTTAACTGGTGTAACCCTAGGTGTGGTTAACTGGTGTAACCCTAGGTGTGGTTAACTGGTGTAACCCTAACCCTAGGTGTGGTTAACTGGTGTAACCCTAGGTGTGGTTAACTGGTGTAACCCTAGGTGTGGTTAACTGGTGTAACCCTAACCCTAGGTGTGGTTAACTGGTGTGCTAAGGGCACCATTCTCATGTTCATCAAATGCATTGAAGACGTGTAGACGTTTATACAGGTTTGCAGCGCTCATCTCTTTCACACAGACTGCGCTCTAAAGTCAAAGTGCAGCAGAACTCATGGTTCTGCGTGTAATGATGGACGTAATACGTTTATATAAAGCAGTGATTTTCAACCGCTGTGCTGCAGCACACCAGTGTGCCGCGGTAGATCATCAGGTGTGCCATAGGAAACTGTCCAGTTGACCTTAATTGGTCAAAAAATATTTAGTCACTACAAATGATTTGGCGCTGTTGAGTGTCTGTGCCTGTGTTGGCTGGCTAAGTAATTAAACACCCATCTTTGCCAGCAGGTGGCAGTAGGTAGTACAATAATAATGACCAACAATAAGGATGCCAGGTGCCATGAAAACAAAACATTTGCATCTTTACGTGAGGAGATGGGAACAGAGCATATAACCTTATTGCTCCATACAACGTGCTGGCCTGTGTGTATGAGCTGCAGGGCGAACTTAAAATGTTTCTGAGTGATGAGAGGTGGGATGATGCAAAACTGCTTGCAAGAGATGAGTGGTGTGCAAGGCTGGAACACCTGGCAGGTATATTTCAGCATTTGAATGAACTTAACCCACGGGTGCAAGGCCAAAATGAAAACCTGCTACAAGCACTGGCAAAACAGACGGATTCTGTTCAAAGGTGCAGCTGTGGCAACAACGTCTAGAAAGTGGCAGCCTTGGCACGTTCCCCCTCACCCAACAATGGCAAGAAGATGTCAACACTGCTGCACCGTGTGAGGTAATAGGAGAACAGTTGTAAATTCTTGAGGAGAAGTTGCCATTTTATTTCCCCTCCACCCTCACTGAATGCCTTGGCTGCAGGAGCAGGAGGAACCATCCAACCCTCACTTTGATCTGTCTTTGGACAAGCCTGCAGGGCAGGGGAACTAACTTGAGACAAGGCCGCAGGACTTTGCTGATCTGTCTTTGGACAGGACAAGACTCTGCAGGAGCAGGAGGAACTAACTGAACTGAGACAAGGCCGCAGTTTAAAGCTAAACTTTTTGATCTGTCAGGACAAGACTCTGCAGGAGCAGGAGGAACTAACTGAACTGAGACAAGGCCGCAGTTTAAAGCTAAACTTTGCTGATCTGTCTTTGGACAGTTTTTGGTTGACTGCTGCTAAAGAGTTTCCCATTCTGGCAAACAGCTATTTCAACATCGCTCCCATTTTGCACAACATATCTATGTGAACTGAGCTTTTCAAGCATGACTGCTATAAAAACTAAAAACAGAGAGAGACTGAGAGCAGAGACTGAGGAAGAGCTTTGTGTGCTTCTCTTCAATCCCTGCCAGGATATCAGCTCTGTGCTCATCTAAACAGGCACAGGCTTCACACTAAGTGAGTTATTATATCATATCATTAATATGTGCTGCATTAAGCTACAATGTGTCATTTAGCACTTTGACTGGTGCTGTGCTGCAGGAGTTTTTTATGTAAAAAAAGTGCCGTGGCTCAAAACAGGTTGAAAAACACTGATACAAAGAATAATAAGATCAATGCTTCCCCACCACCAGTAGGGGGCAGCAGTACAGCTGATTGTGAGAAGGCAACACGGGGACGTGGTAGAACAGAGAGCACAAAGCCGTGTGCAGTTGTCGCACGTCTAATAAAACAAATGGTTACGTTAGACCATGGAACACATGATGGAAGGAACTGAAGGTGTTTCATTATCGTACTAACATTACACTGCGGACTGATTAATTTTAAGCCCTGTACCTACACAATTAGGACAAATGAATACACTGATTAGTCCACTCAAACGTGCTAGGTGCCATTGCTGTGTGGTGCACTGGTCCACCTGCTGTCTAAGGCTGCTGTCTTCTGAAGGACAGCTTACGCATCCATGCACTGCATACACGACTCATCTCCTTCATCTGCCCCTCCCAGTGTGTTCCTGCTGTCTTGTGTTTGTTTAGCACTATTGCGCATCGAGGGTGTTGACTGTTATTTGAGATGGACAATAAAGATGCACTGCTGCCACCCTCTCCCTGCTCATTGCTGCCACCCTCACCCTCACCCTGCTCTGCTGCCACCCTCACCCTGCTCATTGCTGCCACCCTCACCCTGCTCATTGCTGCCACCCTCACCCTGCTCACTGCTGCCACCCTCACCCTGCTCATTGCTGCCACCCTCACCCTGCTCATTGCTGCCACCCTCACCCTGCTCATGCCCCCTCGCTACATTAATGTTATGTTTTAATAAACTCTTCTTCTTCTTCCGGCTGCTGCCTTTAGGGGGCGCCACGCTGGATCATCTGCCTCCATCTCACCCTGTCCCCTCCCTCCTCTACTGTTACACCAACCATCTCCATATCCTCCCTCACTACATCCATAAATCTCCTCCATCATCCATAAAGGTCTTCCTCTTCTCCTCTCCTTCGTCTTCCTCTTCTCCGTCTGCCTGGCAACTCCATCTCCAGCATCCTCCGTCCAACATGTCCACTGTCCCTCAGCACACACCATCTCACCCTGGATTCTGTGGCTTTACCTCTAAACTGCTCCACCTTCGCTGTCCCTCTGATCTGCTCATATAGAATCTTCTCCATCCTCGTCCCCCCCATCAGACACCTCAGCGTCTTCATCTCCGCCACCTCCAGCTTGGCCTCCCGTCTCGTAGACGGTGCCGCTGTCTCTGAAGCGAACGTCATAGCAGGTCTCACTGCTGCCTTATGAACCTGCCCTCTCACTCCTGCTGTTATCCTCCTGTCACACATCCACACCTGACACTCATCTCCACCCGCTCCATCCAGCCTACACCTCTTTTTCACCTCTTTTCTACACTGGCCATTGCTCTGGATAGTTGACCCCAGATATCTGAGGTCATCCACCACCTCCACTCCCTGCATCTTCACCTTTCCTCCTGCCTCCCTCTCATTCACACACGTATTCTGTCTCGTCGCATCTGACCTTCGTTCCGCTTCTCTTCAGTGCAGACCTCCACCTCTCCAGTGCAGACCTCCACCTCTCCAGTGCAGACCTCCACCACCACAGATTACAAGGTCATCTGCAAACATCACAGTCCATGGAGCCTCCTGCCTCTCATCTGTCAACCTGTCCATCAACTCATGAAGGGCCAGACCTGATCCCTGGTGCTGATCCCTGGTGCACCCTCCCCCAACCCTCAGTTCAGACCTCCACCTGCTGTCTCACTGTCCCCATTCAGGTCATCTACCAACCTCACGTCCACTTTCCTGCCTGCCTGACCTCATCAGCACCACAGTTCCTCGGTGCCTGACTGTCATGGTGTCCTCTACATCCACAAAGACACCTGATCCTTCTCAGCCTCTCTGACTTCCCAGCATCTGTGGTTCTGCACCTTCACACCAAACGTCATCTGTGGTTCTGCACCAGCACTCTCACAGCAAACACTCTCTGTGGTCCCCATTCAGGTCCTCACACAAACACTGCATCTTCCTGGTGCTGCACCAGACCTCCTCTCACAGCAAACACTGCATCTGTGGTTCTGCATCTGCTTCCTCACATCAAACACTGCATCTGTGGTTCTGCACCAGCCCTCTCACAGCAAACACTGCATCTGTGGTTCTGCACCAACACTCTCACAGCAAACACTGCATCTGTGGTTCTGCACCAGCACTCTCACAGCAAACACTGCATCTGTGGTGCTGCACCAACACTCTCACAGCAAACACTGCATCTGTCTGGGCATGAAGCCGAACCGCTGCTCCCTGATCTGATCCTGTCGCTTCAGCCTTCACTCTCCCCCAAACCTTCAACCCCTCTGTAGTTACGGCAGCTCTGCACATCTCCCTTGTTCTTGAACATGGGGACCAGCACACGCCTCCTCAACTCACCTGACATCCTCTCCCTCTCCAGGACTGTGTTAAACAACCTGGTCAACACGTCCACTGCCTTCTCTCCTAAACACCTCCACACCTACACAGGTGCCGCCTGGACTTACTGCCTTTCTGTTCTTCATCCTCTGTAAAGCTGACTAATCTTCTGCACTTCCTGATCTACTATCTGTTCCCCATCTGTTCTGCTCTCTCTCATCGTCCTCATTCATCAGTTCTTCCAAGTTCTCCTTCCATCTCAACATTCTCTGTTCACACACTAGAACATTTCCTTCTGTCCTTTACCAGTCTGACCTGCTGTGCACCCTCTCCTGTTCTCTGTTTAGTCACACAATACAAGTCCTGTTCTCCTGTACTGTCCAGCTCCTCTATAGTTCATCATGAGTCTGAGTCTGTCTGTGCCACCGTCTCCTTCCCTGTGCGTCCAGCCTCACTGTCTGCTTCCATCGTCTCTGTGATTATCACACTTTCTCTCAGCTGTGTTCTCCTTCTGAACGCTCTCCTGGACGTCCTCGTCCCAACACCAATGTTCTAATGTATTAATGAATGAAAAACAAAGATAAATACAGTACGTCTCTTTTTTATGCTGATCCAAAAACAATCTGATGCCTGCTGTGTTTATCAGAGGTTCTCTGGAACCTGTTGTTTACAGCATGTCGGCATCAGCCCAGCCAGTGCATCCCTAATTAGAAAATCACATACACCTACAATTTGTGTATACACCTATCAGATGCACTTATAAAGCTTCCTTATTGCCTTGTGCTGCCTGTGTAGTGACATTTACACATGAGCACATGAATCTGATGTTCTGGAACAGTTGATTCCAGAACATCAGATTCCACAACATCAGATTCTAGAACATCTCAGCTGCAGGATCAAAGTGCCGTTTACAAACAACAGCAAAAACAGCAGAATGTGTACAAACAAAAACAAAGACCAGTAACAAAGTTCCTAGAGCAGCATCAGAAATGAGTGTGGAGGATGGGAGTGTTTCTCAGTGTGTGGAGACGTGAGTGTTTCTCAGTGTGTGTTTCTCACGTTTTACAGCAGCAGCCGTGTGGCACACGCGGTCAGTCACAGCTGCTCTGCTCGCCATGTCACGCTGGACGTGACCACTGTGGCTGTGCTGAGGTGTAGGTGTTAGCTTGTGTTCCTGATCTGTTTCACATAATGGGTCCTTCAGAATGTCTTTACTGTTAACCACATAATTGACATTAATGTAGACATCTGAATGAGGAAGCGGTCAGGGGCCCAATCTCCCATGACCAACTCTGTGCTTCCTACATCAACTTGTGTGTAGGAAACGTCACTGTGGACAAACGCTGCCGGGTGTATTCCAACCAGAAACCCTGGATGAATAAAAAAGTCTGAGTCCTTCTGAGGCAACGAGACACTGACTGAGGCCTTCAGGTCTGGTGATGAGGAGCAGTGCAGCGCCGCCAGAGCTGACCTGAACAGGGATAGAGGACCATTTCATCACTAACAAGGCAAGTGTGGCAGGGGGTCCAGCATCTCACTCACTACAAGCCCAGCAACACCACAAAGGCTGATGACCACGTTGCACGTTACGACGTGGCAAGATCAGGAACAGCAGCAGTTCCACCATTCAGCTGCTACAACTACAGCTTGACGATGCAGGAACATAAGGTGAGAAGGTCACTGAAGGTGGCGAATCCCAGAAAGGCTGCTGGACCAGACGGAGTCACCGCATGGGTCCTCAGAGAACGTGCGGACCAGCTGGCAGGAGTCTTCACCAAGATCTTCAAAGCTTCTCTATCCCAGTCCATCATCCCACCATGTCTGATCAGCCACAACAGTGCCAATACCAAAACAAAACAGCATCGGCAGCCTAAATGACTTCAGATCAGTCGTCCTGACACCAGTTATCATGAAGTGTTTTGGGAAACTGGTGAAACGTCACACCAGGTCTTGCCTCCCAGCTACCATCGACTCAGTTCAGTTTGCATACAGAGCAAACAGATCACGCCATAGCATCAGCGCTCCATTCCACCATCTCCCACCTGGAACTACAGGGGCGCTATGCTAGGCTGCTCTTTGTTGATTTTAGCTGTTTTCTACACCAGACTCCTAGACAGACTGACTGCTAAGCTAATGGACATTGGTCTTCCACACACTATCTGCAGTTGGCTAAGGAACTTCCTCTCAGACCGTGTACAGAGAGTTAAGAGTCGGCTCACATTTCCTCAGCTCTCAGCATCAACACCACATCCCCACAGGGCTGTGTGCTGAGCCCACTCCTCTACACACTGGACACGTACGACTGTGCCAGCAGACATTCAGACGTCACAGTGAGGTTCCCTGATGACACTGCACTGGTGGAACTGATCTCTGATGGAGATGGAACGGCATACAGGGAAGAGGTACAAAGGATAGTGGAGCATTGCTCAGGGAACAACTTGGTCATCAACACCTCCAAGACCAAAGAGCTGATTGTAGCCATCAGAAGGAGGAAGTCCAACCTGCAGTCAATCTACATGGATGGACAGTGTGTGGAGAGGGTGTCCAGCTTCAAGTTCCTGGGGGTGTATATGGACGCAGATCTCAGATGGGGTTCTAACACCTCAGTGGTGGTGAAGAGAGCCCAAAAGTACTCAGCACACAAAAAGGCCATTCAGAGGGTCATCAACACGGCCCAGATCATCGAACACACTCTCCCATCACTGCAGGACTTCTACAGCACTCGTTGCCTCAGGAGAGCCCAGACTATTATTAAGGACAGTACACACCCAGGAGGCTGGTGGTTTGAAATCCTGCCCTCAGGCAGATGTTACAGACAAGCAAAAACAAAGACAAACCATCTTAAAAACAGTTTTTACAACAGGGCCATATCTCTGTTAAATAAAACCAAATAGCTCATCCACAGGCAGACCTGGTTTTGTCCAAACGGGTCAAGTGTAATCACTGATGCTGTTCAATGTATAGTTAAGTGCAATCACTGATACTGCTATTGTAAACATTGTACAATAATTGATGCTGCAGATGTTGTTGTAAATTTGTAGAATAGTACACAGTAAAACTTAAATTATTAACCTTGTATTGATGCTCTTTTCAGTTTGTTTAATTTTCCTTTTCCTTTTTCCTAATAGCATCAAGTGCAACTCTACAAGTACAATGTGTAATGACAAAGGTTCATTTCATTTTCACTGCTAGCCTTTTTATTATGCTACATAACTAGTCAATTCATAAATGCATAAATGTGCACTATTATTCATAAATATACACTATTCCATAAATGTGCACTATTATTCATAAATATACACTATTCCATAAATGTGCACTATTATTCATAAATATACACTATTCCATAAATGTGCACTATTATTCATAAATATACACTATTCCATAAATGTGCAGTTAAATATATAAAAATTCATAAACATACTTACTTACTTGTTTCTCTCTTGCACGCGAGCGTCCTATGCTCTATTTCTCTCCCTCTCTCATCTCATGCTCCATCTCTCTTTCTTTCCCTCTCCCTCATGTCATGCTCAATCTCTCTTTCTTTCTCTCTTGTCTCATCTCTCTCACTCTTTCTCTCGGTCCGACTGCCCGCATACTCCTTAAAGAACCACAAACAATTTTACTACAAGGTGACAAAAACCACAATGGTGAAGTGAGTCTCTGCAACTGCAGCAAACACGTGGACAGGGTGGCAGTGGCAAGTGTGGGAGACCCGACAGGCGTCTGCAGACATTGTTCTGCTCATTAGTCTGCAAGGAGTTACAGTACTTCAAGTTTAATTAATCATTTGAAAACACCCAGAACAGTATTCTGAGTAGGATAAGTACACAGTGGTGTCAGCAGCAGTGAAGAGGAACGTTCCTCCTCCCATCCCAGCACATCCCAGCACACCAACTCCAACCTGTGGCTGAACTCTTTGAAAAAGCAAATAAGTTTACCAATAACAGCACCAAAGCAAAAGGCATCACCCAAACGTTAATGGGATTCATAGCTCTGGACATCCAGCCGTTCTCAGTGGTGGAGCATGCTGGGTTTCGTAGGCTTATAGAGTATACTGAGCCCCGTAACACCATCCTAAGTACACGACCTCTCTCAGATGTGTGATTACCTGAGATGTATAAGGTCATTTCAACTCTTGGCTGTAGATATTACAGCCTTCAGTTTCACCACAGATATATGCAGGTCAAATGTGAGTCCCACCAGTGTGCTGAGTTTAACTGCACAGTGGACTGACTCAGATTTCAAGTGTTAGAAAAGGTTGTGCTTCACTCACAGGAGTTTAGGGGGTCCCATGTGCCTGCAGCTGTCTACGAGACATTCACCAACATTTAACACTTGGCATATCGGCTGTTCTGAAGTGTGTGTGGTAGTCAGTGATGATGCAAGAAACACGGCTAAAGCTCCTGGAGACAGTGATCCGAGAGGCTCACGGTGTGTCCCACACTCTTCAGTAGTCAATGAGGGACTGTTGTGTCAGTGCAGTATTGCAAATGTGATGGCGATAGGCAGGAAAACTGTAGGCCATTTTAAGCATCTCCGCTCACCTATGACCCTACCCATAACCCTAACCCTACAATCAGTCCAAGAACAGTTTGGAATGTCACCAAAATGCAACCAACGTGAGACGTGAGCACAGGGTGGATTATATGCTTTTTTATGCCTTTGTGCACAAAAGTGAGTGCTGGCTGCATATACAGCAGATTATGATGTGCCTGCCACTTTCACCTCATACCAGTGGTTGTCTCTATACTCACCCCCTATGAGCAGATGACAGAGGAGATCAGCTCATCTGATTCAGATGTTATCTCCTTGTTTGCTGCACTAAAGTGCCAACTGAGCAGAGAGGCTGAAACAGGCTGTGGACTAAACAGTAACAAAAGGGCAGTGTTGGAGGCCATCAACACGCGCTTTAGTGAGGAAGGCTACGAACCCTCACTGTGCATCACTACAACACTTGACCCATGACATAAAGGTCACGGGGAAAAAGCCGCACACAGGAGAAATGATCCAGGCAAAGTTGTATCACCTCATTACTAAACATGAGTGTGCCTTGTTCTCTCCCTGTATAAAGCCCACAGGTACTCTCCTCCAGAGCTGCTCATCTAGAGCACCTGAGAAGACGTCACCACCGTAGCCACTCTCTCACGTGTCCACAGTAGCTGCTCTCTCTCACGTCACCCCTCTACGAGTCTTACTGCCAGTGGACTCAGACTAGAGGAGAGCTGATGTTTGATGCAGTGGAGAGTGGGAGGAATATGTGTCAATCACTGGCATCACCACATCCGATCAAAAAGAACTGCTTGGACTTCAAATAACAAACTAACAAAAACTTTTAATTGGTGGGCTGAGGTCTAATCACACACCTTGGCACTGTGGCTGTTTCTACAGTGCCTGATCTAAACTAAGAGACATTTTATGCTGCAGTCAGACGTCTGACCATGTGATGCTATAGACAGACTGGGTGTGAGGGTCTCAGCCTGCACCTTCTTACATTCACACTCAGCTTCTTCCTCTCTGTGGCTGTGCACATTCTCTCTTACTGGCCTCCCAGACTCCCCCTATTGGCCATTACTGTAAATACAGCACCACACTGGGACATTATGAATTAACCAGGAGCACATTACACTCCTCTACAGCTCCACTGGTAAAAATGTCCACAGGCAACAAAGTGCTCTTAGTGTATTCAGTGAGTTTTCTCTACTCTTCTTCTATTATGGACAGGTTTAAAATAAATATATCATACCATCCTCTCAACAAGAGTGCATCACCGTGGGAAATAAAGCAGTAGGGACAGGAGGAGCAAATCCTGTTACCCCCATGACTCATGAAAACACTTCAGCCACTTTTGTGATACACTGTACACAAACACACACACACACACACCCCTCTGTTCCTCCCTCACATGTGCCTTGGATGTGTGGAGGGGATTTGCGTTTCATTCTGAAGGTGTAGGACTCCATAATAAAGTCACACAACCATAACTTCCTGTTCCCCATTTTTATCTGTTCTGATTCTCCAGAACTAATCAGAAATCAACATAAAAATCTCACACTGAGATGGAGTAAGAGGAAACATCACCATTTAATGTTACCACAGCAACTCATCTCATCCTGAGTTCAGTCTGCTCATTCACTGATGCACTTCTATGGAGTGAGATTACTTTCTTTAATATAAGAGTGCAATGTTAAGGTTAAATCGAGCAAGTCAGACACACTGAGCATGCAAAATCAAGAAATCCTAGCAAAAACAGTAACAGTGAGAGCAGAGAAACAAGAATTGCACGGTTAATTGCATGTTTCAGTTTTTTGCTCATTTCTAAAATTTCTGCTCACTTCATGATTACAAGAGGAAATATGTCACAGATCATGGCTTGGTAGATGAACCATCGATTGCATTGTTTTTTTTAAACAACAAGGCGTCATGGTTAGCAAAAGTGCCACAGATAAAAACATTTACCACCCAAAGACAATTGTGCAATAAAAATCAGTATTACAATACACTGCATGAATGTACATATAGCTTGTTACCTACGTGGTGACAGCTATGATAAAACCCCATCCTAAACTAAGAGAAACTATACAGTACAAATATGCATCATTTAATTTTGATAAAGTGGAGTCTGCTAGCTGTAACATTAGCTAGTTAGTAGCTACTTAAGGTAGGTAAATTAGACAGCTAGCTACTTATTGACCCTATTGATCCTACTTATTGATAGGTTAAACCTAGCCGAAAGTAGCAAAACAGCCGAAACAAAGTTTAGGATGTGGTTTCACCGTAGCTATTGCTATGTAGGTAACTAGATAGATGTAGATTTACAGTGTTTTCATTGATCTAGGTACCTAAGTCTGGATTCCTAGAACCGTACAATCAATTAATTTTGTTTGTTTTGGACATTACATTAGCTAACTACAGTATGTGTAACTTCAGATTCACAATTAAGTCAAAATTTAGAATGCTGATTTTTAATCAACACAAACATTCACTATTTGTTGGCTTTGGTTGGAAAATGTTTTTATCTGTGGCACATTAGCTAATCATGACGTCTAATTATTTAAAAAAAATTAACCAACGTGTCTCGTGCATGCCTAAAATTGGCAGCTATAAGCGTGCAGCGTCTGTTGCAGGATTTATCAGAAATGACGTTCTATTAGGCGTATGGAGTCCAAACGAGCAGAAATTCTAGAAAGCGAACACATTTTTAATTGTTCAAGAAACAGTTCTTGTTTCTCTGCTCTCACTGTCAATGCTTTTGCTCAGTTTTCTTGATTTTGCGTGCTCAGTGTGTCTGACTTGGTCAATTTATCCTTATCTTTGCACTCTCATATTAAAGACAGTAATCTCACTCCATACACTTCTCTGCTAACAGCTAGTCAGTTTGCTTCTATAAGGCTATTAGACACAACAATAAGGCTTCCATAATGTTTCTTGTTTGCAAATTTTGCCCAACCTCTCAGTGCCACATTCAAAGCATTACTGATAAACATCATCTCTGTTTAGTAAACATGAGTTATAAATGAAGATAAGACACACACAAATGTTTACAAATAAAACAAAGACGGTACACCAGTGTTCATGAAAGCAGCTAGTGCTCTGTGGGTGACACACACTGGCCCTTTCTATTGGCTGCTGAGCCATCTCATTTGCATGTCCTGTCTAAAGGCTGGTGTAACTGTTTCTTGTGTTTAATAAAATCATCTTGCTTTGCCTCCCTGAAGCTATAATGTCCCACATATTATCAACACAACAGTCCTTTAAGATTTCCAGAATTCATTATGTTGCTTGAATGCATTAACAGCTTACAGTCCCCTCAATGTTAGCTAGGTCCATCCAGTATACGTCTTAGCTACACCAATAGGTTATATTTTATTTAATCACTATGCCATATATGTGATATTAACTAATACTGCTAGAACAGTTTCTTTTTAGCCAACTCATTTTAACTTTCAGTCACCACAGTCATCAACAGAGCTTGTCCTACAAGCAAGATGATTAATTTAACAATAAAAATATTAAAACAAACCATTGGGCATAAAAGCGCTTTTGTAATTAGTTTCTTAAGACTTCAGCTGAGAGGAGTGAATTTCTCACAATTTACATTTACTTACTAGAAATACATGTGGCCTAGGTGTTTGAAATTTTAAATTCTTGTTCCTTTTGACTTTTTTATTTTGTGTTATATAATAATGTCAGGTTTTACATTACTATTACACTTTACATGAAAACTGGAATTTTACATGATCCAGCAGATGGCAGCATATCGGTGTATGGCCCAACGACTTTACACTGTGTTCTTCTGTCCCTGGATTCACTTAAGTTCAAAATTAATGAAATCCCAGCAGATTCTGTTCATATCACTGTTCGAGAGTACAGTGGGTTTATTTTTGTCATCCCTCATTCTACACATTCAACCATAACAAAGGCCCAAATGCTTTTATCAACAAGTGGATCAATTTGGAGCATTTTTACATAGTTTCTTTTCAGTTTTAAACAGAACCATAAATTGATGCAGCCATATATTACACTGCTAGATTAGTTTTATAATTCAAATCAGGTTTTAGTTATAGCCCTAGTAAAGTAATTAGCTCATAAATTTTCTCATTATGATGTTACGATATTTCTACCTTCCTACCCATGTTTTCTTATATCCACACTTTCTCTTTCATTGTGTTAATATTTTTGCTATGTTTACAAAAACACACATTACATTACTATTACACCGTACATGAAAAGTAAACTTCACATCACATTTACATTTTTAATAGCATCCAGCAGGTGGCAGCATATCACTGGTCACAGCTACCTTACACCGTGTTCTTCAACACCAGCTGACTTTTGTTTTCACCTGGATTCACTTATACTTTTCTGTGTAAATTGTAAAGCGACTTTGGGGATATTGAAAGATGCGATATAAATATAACTCCATTCATTCATTCATTAAGTATAAAATTAATTAATTAATTCATTCATTAACTACTAAATGAATTAAGTCCAGGCAGATTCAGGTTCTGTTTGCTGCTATAGAGTACAGTGGGATTAATTATCAGGAAGTAAATTTATTTACACATTTTTACTCAATTTACAATGGAATGAGGCTTGCAGTCTGATTCATATTTTTTTATAAATCTGCAAACAAGCTGGTATACTCACTATTAGATATCATAACTGATGTTGTTAGATGTCAGTGCACTAGTTTAGTGACAAACATTCTGAGTGTGTTCATCCTCACCTTTGGTCTGATTGAAGCGCCCCATTAGAGTAGCCACACCAACTTTGAAGGTCTCCTGAGAACCCTGACACACCTGTGTCTGTCTGTCCCAGTAGTCTGCACCCTCATTCTTCTCCATCCACTCTGTCTTTGGAATAATCTTCCTGATGTTGCTGTCACAGTACACAATCTGTTCTCCATCCACCAGACCAACAATAGTGAACTCTGAGAAACTGATTCCTGGTGTGACTGCAGTATAGAAATACTGCAGAGAGTGGGAACCTGAAACACATCAGTTTTTGTTGGGAATTATATCTTAATCCTTTATATTTTGCTAGCATTATATTACATTACTAATCAACTGTGTAGTATTAGGCATTATATTTTACTATTACATTATTAATCAAGCATATTCTCAAAAGTGTCTGACAAACATATTATCAAAAGTGTGTGTGTTTGATATCTGTAACCCTTGTGTAATTCCACGGTGGGAAACTGTTTGAGGAGGAAAGCATCTGTGGCCTCGAAAGCTGATAACTGCTATAGTGGTTAGGAGAAAGTATAATGAGCTCAGTTATTGCGAAGTAACAAAATGTGGGAAATTGCAGTAGCCCCTTGTAGTGGAGGTCTGGGAAACCGTCCACAAGTTTTCCGTACTTTCGATAAGAACAGAAGGAGCTCACTCAGTGCAAGACGAACAGGCAGACAGTTACAGAGGAACAGGTGGTTTCCAGCGAAGGTCAGCGAGGGTGGGGGCTACACTCACTTTTAGCTATTTAATTCAGGCCTATTTTGTTTGTCTCTCGGAGCTACGCACTGAGCAGCTTGGACATTTCACTCTTATTGTGTGCTCTCCAGAGATCTCTGCATTTCTATGTTCATTTTAATAAACATTTAAAAGGCAATTAGACTGGTTTTCTTTTTTGCATCACATGGAGGCCCTGCGCTAACTGGGGAGGAGAGTGAAGCGCAACATTATTCATTATTATTTAAGTAATGTTGTTTGACATTATTAATTCAAATTCATTTATTAGAATAATGCAGCTCCAACATGAACAAAAGAGATGCTGCTGGAAGCCGAACAGCAGACAACAGAAATATTTATTACTAATATGTATTTTTCCCTTCATAACAACTGTTATAATTAATGTAATAATTTAATTTTGAGTTTAGATAATAGATGAATCCTGACTGTCACACTATGGAGGCCCCCTGCCCCTGTCAGCAGCAGCAGTATTTCATGTTGAGGGATGTTGTGAGACTGGAGGGCTTCGGCCTGAAGAGCTCCTGCCGAAGTCAGAGATCCCCCCTCGGGGAGACTAGGCCATGGTCCCTAGCACAACTGGGTTGGGTGGAGCAGTCCACTTCGTGCCACAGCTCTCCAAAAGCAGGAGGAAGCCCCAGGAACCTGAGGTGGGTGGAGTAGGCCACTCGGCACGGAGCCTTCCCGAAAGGGGAGGTCTCCCCAGAAATCCTGGGATGGGTGGAGCAGTCCACTGCCTGCATTTTACAGCCAATGTGTGGGACTTGAGAGGTTTGTAAAATGGTAAGTGACACTATAGCTACATCAGCTAGATAACATCAGCTCCAATCACAGTCTCTTAGCTTGGCGATAGAGAGCTCCCTCAGCTCTCGTATTCCATGAGTAATCTACTATTGTTTATTCTTATCACATAAGAGTATAAGTGGCGTCTTTTAACTGTATTGGATGAAAAC
Source organism: Brachyhypopomus occidentalis (assembly GCA_020368025.1). Lineage (NCBI taxonomy): Eukaryota > Metazoa > Chordata > Actinopteri > Gymnotiformes > Hypopomidae > Brachyhypopomus > Brachyhypopomus occidentalis. The sequence continues at coordinate 35,501 of JAGXOD010001435.1, forward strand.
GTTTCTGAAAATTTTATGCTACTTTTTGAAAGTCTTAACTGTCAAATATGATGTCATTACTTGATAGTTTACTTGATTATTTGATTCTGACTGGATGAAACATGTCTAGTTTACAGAGTGATTTTTTGTTGCTGTTGGAATTTTGTTTTTATACTGTGTTCTTGATGATTTACTTTGAATGTTTTTAAGTAAATAATTAATTCTCGGGGGTCTCGTTACGAAGACGTGTTTGAGTGACATGTCGTGCAGTTACAAGGAAGAATAATACGGAGTGCCACTACAGTCATAACCACATGCTAAATATGCACTTAATTCATAAAACAAGTTCAAATGCCACCTGCTGAAGGAGGTCATTAGCCACACACCTAAGAATGCAGTAGCGGTAATAACACGGAAAGACATCGGCATCTTACGTAAAGGTTACGCTCGCATATGCCATTGACATCGGCATCTTACGTACAGGTGACAGTGGCATATGGCACTGACATCGTCATCTTACGTTTAGGTGACAGTGTGACATCGACATTACGTACGGGTGAAAAACTGCGGTAACGTTGATTTCACGTTTACACATTTGGAATTCTTGCTTCAATAACTTTAAGACAGTATTAGCAAAAGTGGCAAAATATGTAAATTCTTATTTCTGGCAAACAAAACAAACACGTACAACTTTGTTTACGTCAGGAATAGACGTATTTTAAATTGTAGACAACACGTTATTTTAAATGCACTACTGTCGCCGCTGCAACTTCTAAGGCACCATCTACAAATTACCTCATGCCAAACGTCCAGTATGCTGGACACTTTTTTCTGGACTTTTTAACTCGACACAAAAAGTTATTTTCACATTTTCCCACCATCATGACAAACAGGTTACCAATACGACAACACCTGCCCACTGACAGTACACTGAAAAAGGAAGGCTGTGGTTCCTACTGTGAACTGGTAAGGCACAATGAAACGTTGTGTGTTGTTAAATTGATGGACAACAGGTCTGTTGTAATGACATCCACAATCCATGGATCACAACCAAACATGACGATTAGGCGCTACTCAAAAAAAGACAAAGCCTACATAGATGTTAAAGAGCCACACATTGTTGGTGCATACAACCAAAATATGGGTGGAGTAGACCTCTGTGATCGAATGATCTCATTATACAGGATATATATATTAGCACTCGAACCAAGAAGTGGCCAGTGCGTGTATTTTTTCACTTTGTGGATTTGGCCCTCGTGAATTCATGGGTTGAATATGTTCAGGATAGACACCTTAGATTTGTTGGATTTCTGTCTTTATGTTGGAGAATGTCTGGTGTTCAGTAGGGGTCAAAAGAGGAGGAGCACGGATGAGCTCACAGCTACTCTTGTGCCTCCTGTGTCCATGCACAATGCACGTCAGCCTGTGCCAGGACGTTAGAGTGGGGCAGAGCATTTGCCAATGGTGGGAAAGGAAAGCACCAGCTTTCGTAGGTGCAGGAACCCTGGTTGCAAGAATAAATCACGCATGAAATGCTCAAAATGCAATGTTTTTCTGTGTATTCAAGCTGTCCGAAACGGCTTTTATGAGTTTCACAAAGGGTCCCGTTAAAGAAAGTGACGGAAAACATGTTACAAAAACAAGTGTTACATGCTGACTGTTCTACTTTCAAATAATAAGTTAGTGTGTGTTTTTTGCAGATAATTCATTAGCTGCATTGACATGTTGAATTTCTTAGTAGTGTTCAATAATTTTAAAAGATTTTGGTGGAAAAAATGTTTGTATTATAAAATAAATTGTGTAAATAGAAAGGGAAAGGTAAATGTGAGCAAATCTGACATGCTGAATATTTTGACCCAAGTTTTGAACGTAGTTGAGAACGTCATGAATCACCATGTAGAGACAGCATATCAGTGCTGAGAATGAAACTAAGATTATGTTTAAGCATGCCAGGGTATCTTAGAAATTAGGGTTATTTTACAAAAATGAAAATACCTCAGCATTTAATAATCTTTTTAGAATTATGTGGAATCTCTTAAACCTGAGCTTTATTATTTTCATAGCCAAGATGCTATGTGATATGTGTCCAGACAATGATTAAGTTTTGACTAAATTGCATGGTCAAGAAATTCTTTTAGTTTACACTTTGGGTTAATCTGGGTCTAAGAGCTATAGCCTATGTGTAGATTGTTTCTCTTTATAAACCAAATCATGTCAATCCTAACAATGCAGTGAAATCCTCATACCATGTTTTAATGGCTTTTGCTGATAAGAGACTCGGAGTTTGAGCTGGGTAGATTTAGATTAATCTCCGATTAATTTCTTCAAATTTCCCGTAACATTCGATATTAGTACCATCTGACTATTCAGAATAGATAGTGAAGGCGGTAGAATTCCAGTCCACGTTCCGCAATCCACATAAATATTTAACGGAATTTAAGATATAACTGAATCTCACTGCCTAATTTGTCTAAATGTCAAATTCCTAAACCTATGGTTGAGAGTTCAATGCACTAAACCCATAAAATACATTTTGTAAACAACCATATGACTATAACTATGCATAATTAAAAAAAATACATTCGAACTTACCAGCCAACGCCAGATGAAACGTACACGCGAGGAAAAGCAGCGCTTTCATGATCGCGTTACTGTAGTCCATTTTACAGCAGACCACAAAGTGAACCACAAAGTCGATAAAAAAATTTGAATTAAGATGCGAATTATGTTACTTTACTATTTGATCACGACGTATGCGTGAACTTCTCGTTCTCTTCTACTGGAATCGGTAACGTCGGGTTTATATAGCAAAGAAAATTGTCCAATGAGATTTCGGTATTCATGCGCGGACACGCAAGTCGCTAAGGAGAAATGAGGATAGGAGTTTGATTTCGAAACCGAAATAAAGATGGGAAAATTTTAAATACTCTACAAAGTTTAACATAAAAATATAACATACAATATCAACATTATTCACATAGAGATGTACATATGCTCCTAGAACAATTCATGCTCTTAGAACTTTTTCTAGACTTATTTCCTTTGTTAGAAAGGACGTTTCTCTTTTATTTCTTGTTCACTTTGAGCCACTGCAACGCAGAACAAGCTCCTAACACACCATTCACCATGTGTATTCTAAATAATCTCCTGTTAAACGGGTGAGTGCTGTCCCACTTTATAATCTGGGCTGGATTGGGCCCTTTATGGCGCTAAAATATGAAAAAGGGGTCCCATTAAATTTTATATATGCAATAACAGACAACGACATCATAATGAATAGAGCATTGCGAAGCAATAACACGATATGTCTATGCTAATTCTGATACAACAGAAATAACAAGAATAAATTTATAGTCTGAACAGGTCTTTATCTTATCCTAGCCTAGGCATGGCTTATTTTAGGAGTTGTATCTTTTCTCTCATAGGTTTGTGTCACTTTCTCTTGCTGCAGTTTTCATTTGGAGGTCCCACTATACCAATATTGTGATCTTTCACAGCTGGTATATGGACCATATACCAGTTGTGAAAGATCAAACGCCGTTATTGGCGACGTTGCTTATATTCTGGTCTCAGCTTCTGCTAATTCCTGCTGTACGTAAATGGGCATTTGTGACTTGAGGCATGTTTGGATTCATTGATCATGTTTGTGTGTAGTTTCACTGAGTCAGATACAGTACTGAGTTTATTGTGCCCCACCAGGCTTTTTGTGCCAAAGACGCCACCGCAAACTACAAGTTTTACATAGTATACATCAGTCTAAATGATGGTTTGGTATTGTGGCATCTGCCCCTTGACTGATGTGGTTTGGGTCTCCATCTCTTGAGCATCTCTGTGCTGACTCTATCATTGCCTGATGTTTTGTCTTGAAAGTTCACATGGTTGGTGTGAATGCTGAGGGGGGAGTGGCAGGTCCACTGATCTGTACTGTTATTCTACCAATTCACAAATGTATATATATGGTATAGTTGAATAATTTATCGCAAAAATTTATTTCTTAGATAATATATTTTAAAACTGACTGAAGCAGCACATACTATGACGGGCAGTAGGTGCGAACGAAAAGGAAGCGATCACGCCAAGACTCAGAGAAAAAGAGGGGTTTTAATGAATAACGTGCGCAAACCAAAAACCCGTGCACATGACCCAGATTAAGGACATAATAACCAGCAGTCAACTGGTACATAGACAAGGCATTTATAGACAGACAAACGACCATCAGGTGAGGGAGCTAATAAGCCCCACCCACCTGAGGGACACACACAACGCAACAACAACAGGACAACTGCCGCTGTGCCGTAGGTGACCGGGTGGGGGAGCCTCCCTCACCGTGACACATACATACATTTCATTGCAACTGGGAAGCAGAAACACAAGTTAACATATATATTTAAATATAAATGAAAACAAAATCAAGATAACACTTATTGTACATATTGTTAGATGTAATTAAGAGACTCACATCACAAGAAATGTATTTATATAAAAACAAACACCAAAACTGCACAAAATATAAAACCCTATTGTAAACTCATCTCTTGTGTTACTGTCTATTCTCTACTCATGCAGAGAATCAGTCTCTCATCCTTCCTTTTTAAAACAAATGCCTCTAGGAATGTGAGTGTCTTAGGGTACTCCACACCCAGGGCAAGGGAAATGTCAGTGCAGTCCTCTACTCTGATCTTCATATCCATGGCAACTTTCACCTGACTGTACTGTAAAGGCACTCCCTCCTTGCAACCACTTAAAATAATGTGTGATATACACTTAAAATAACGATCAGCCTTCTGAGAAGGAGTGATTGGTGTGTGTGTGTCACTGCAAGAGTAGAATGTGAACCAGTGGCATGAAGTGACATTATAGTGTTTTTCTGATCATTAACAGTACATGTATAATGTAACAGTACAACACACAGCTACTGGATAAAAACACCTAAACCAGCATCACTACAGTCCTGGTGTGTTCACTCTCATGCACTCTCACACATAGTCCTGCAGAAAGTGTTGCTGAACAGAATCTGAATGTGTAAACAGACACACTCCTGTCCTGCCCTCTTGACTGTTGACTGATCTCACTAATGATCTCAGCAATAATGTTTTCTGGAGCTGCTGGGAGGGTTTTGTTTTCTCCAACATGTTTTTACTTTCCTCTCTCACGTCACATTGCATCACTAGTTGCTAGGCAGAAATTCAGATGGGAGCTTGATTGTAATACGAGAGTAGTGTGACGGTATAAATTGTTTGAATTGACTTTTCTCATTTAGATTAACCAGTAAAGATCTCAGTGTCCATAGCTGTCTCACAGTAAACTTAATAAACACATTCATAAATACTTTGCTGGTCCCAGAGGGAAATTGTGGAGCAGTATTCAGTATAATTAACATAATTCAGTTAAATAAGGAGAGACAACTCATAACTGCACACCCCTTTAAATCATTCTGAGTGGTTTTGACACTGGACAGTTGAAAGGAAAAAGAGATTACATTATAGAGAACATGCTTCATGAGTGATGGGGTTGTGTGAGTGTTTACATTCTAAAAGTAACCAAACGGCTGTAATGACTTGTATGACTTTCCATAATGTGAAAATTATGAGGGAAATGAATTTTTTTAGAGAAAAAGTGCTCTAAAATACTTTATCATGGACTTCAACATAATGCTGATAAGGTTCTAGCTTGATCTTCGTCAAAAACCCGTGACATGTCCCGAATTAAGGAAATAATAACCAGCAGTCAACTGGTACAAAGACAAGACATATATAGACAGACAAACGAACGTCTGGTGAGGGGGATCATAGACCTCGCCCACCTGAGGGACGCACACAACGCAACAACAACAGGACAACAACAACTGCTGCTGTGACGGAGGCGAACCAGCAGGGGGAGCCTCCCGTACCGTGACAGCCCACCCCACCCAGCCGCACTATGCCCCAGTGTGCGGCTCACAGCGGCAGCACAAAAGACGCACGACGAAGGGGCAGGAAGGCAGGGACACACCCCCCGCAGTCCTATTAGCTCACGCGTCCCTGGGAGGGCCCTGTGACCGACTGGGGCGTGGTTTTCGTCTTGTTGACGGCCCAGTCGGTCACTGGGCCCTCACGCTCTAACCGGCATTCGGCCACTGATCCCCACAAAGTGTACGTGTGTGCAGGCTACCTCCCCTCCCAGACCTACCTCTCGTCTTGGGGCTGACCCCTGCACCTAGCAGGGAGTCACCCTGGGCAACCCTAACCGGCCGGGGAGAACGCCCCTCACGGGGAAGTTCATAACAGGTTGGACTTCTCCACCCTACCGGAGGTTCCAGGGGGGAAGCACTCCTTCCCCAAGGAGCCCAGTTACACCCCAGGCCAACCTTCTGGTCACCCCGAGCACGAGGGGGGACCTCTGTCATCAGCAGGAGATCCCACAAGGTCCAGGAACGCCACCTTTCACCTCCAGGGAGAAACACCTGCACACAACACTCACACACACACAAAACACAAACGTGCACTTACCCTGACCGACGCAACCCCCTTTACAAGCTCCAGGCCTCCTATCACTGGGGACTACTGAGCAAACCCCTTTTAAAACGGGGAAGGGGCACCTACCGGCTCAGGACCTACCGGCTTTGCCGTAATGCCAGAGGACAGCGTGCCAAACAAACATTTTTTCTGCGTCTCTACTTCATTTAGGAGCGTCTCCACTTCACATTCGATGAAGTTTCTCTTCTTTCCCCGTTTTGACACGCTTTGTAATAGATCAGAGAGGAAACTCCTCCGGTGCAGGGCATATTTAAATTCATTTGCATATTTATAGGGGGCGTGTCTCTCATGTGCGCTAAATTCCACGTTGATTACAATGGGGTCAATAAAATTACAAGAAAAAGAAACGTCGTGGATTACGGCGTAAGCACGGTTTGATACATCCGGATTTTTTTTGCGTACGCCATTTTCTGGATTTGTCCGTACGCCAAGTTTCAGTAAGAAATCCAAGCAAGTGTTTGTACATGAGGCCCCAGATGCCCAAAGCACCTCAACTGGCTTCTCTCTACGTGGAGAAGCAGCGACTCTACTCCGAGCCTCTCGGTACTCCATACCTTATCTCTAAGGGAGAGCCCAGACACCCTGCGGAGAAAACTAATTTCAGCCGCTTGTATTCGCGATTTCATTCTTTCGGTCACTGGCTCTTGGGACATGGTCAAGAAGAATAATCACTGTCCATTAACCTTAAACGGCCCTGTGGACCTGTGGAACTCTCTGCGTGTCTCAATGTCACCCTTCATCTCTTTCTCGGAGATGGAGGTGAGAGAAAGCCCACCTAGATTCACACTGACCCTCCTACGAGTATCCCAACTCCCTGCCATGGAAGAGATTCTCAAACGAGGGCTCAGGGGAATCATCTCTGTCATATAGCCCATAGTCCAGGAGCTGGGGGACAGTGAGAGGTCATACCTGTCCTTGTTCTCCAGAGGGGAGTCCAGAGGGAGCCTCCTGAGTGCCAAACCCACTCAATAACAAGACTGGTAATGGCACCTCTGGGGAGAATGTTTTCACCTTCTCTCCCGCCTTTTCTTGCCAGAGCTAAGAGAAGGTGCTACTGCAGCACTTCTCACTGTAGCCAGGGTTCCTTAGGGAGAGCCATTATAGTGAAGTGAAGAGCTGGTCTAGCCTCCAGGTCAGAGAAGTCCCTGTGGAGATCAGCCGGCCAGTCCTCCTCCTCATGGGGAAAGACCCTCCACAAGGCGTTAGCTCTCTCCACACTGCAGCAAGCTAACTGATTGGAGATGCTTCAGACTGGAGTATTTAATACAGTTGGAGAATATTCACTTACACATCCATACACCCTGGAAGAAATCTGGCATTAGTTGATGTCTTTGTGTCCTTGAAACATTTCTGTTCATCCTCCTTATTAAATAATATTAACTTATTGTTTCCTCCCCACTGCTCCACAGTTCAGCATGAAATCTGTAAACTCCCTGTACCTCCCGTGTTTGGCATTATGTGGGCAGGTCATGCCAAACCTGTTTCTACATAACTGCTGTTTGGTGAAGTCCCTGGAATCCCAGACATTCTTGAAGCTACCCATGCAGGAACTCTCATTTACTGCAGTTATAGACACCTGTTTAAAATCATGTCCTGCTGCTGAGAGATGAAATTTACATTTCAGTTCTTATTATGTATGCAGTGTCTAATAGGAGCCATTGTTGTGTTGTCCACTGCAGTGACTTTAAATGAAGAGAAACCACAGTACACCATTGATGTGCAATGGGGATGTTGTAAGGTTTCATGGCTGCTGGCAAAAAACGTCTAACTTTGCCTCTTGAGGGAACATCTGGGGAACATCATGATGGGAACATCATGTTCCTCCTGCCACTGAAGGTGCTCTTAATCTTAACAAACCCTTCAAAACCACATGAACCAATCACAGTGTGTACAGCCAGAGGTAGTTCTGCCCTGAGGAAAACCCCCTCTGACTTTTATTGGTTCCTCTCCATGTGCCTTTGGGCTGCAGCTGAGGATCTGCTCCAGGTGCTGGAGACTCTGCCTCACTCCGTGTGTATGAGGAGCACGGGGGAGGTGTTGTGGAGGAATGGACTAATAAACAAATCCAGGCAGTCTTGGCAAATGTTTATCATATTTAAAAATGTATTGTGTTTATTCTGCCTCCATGACCACAGCAGATGGCACAGCTGTAAGAAGATGTGACACCTTGTAATATGATCTGGATTAACTGGGTCCTACAATGTGACCTGCTCATCATTTACATCATAATCACAAATACAGACAGAGTCTTATTTACCATCACATTGAACAACATTTCACATTTGCATGTCTTTAGTAAAACATGATTGAAATAATCATATTCTGGAAAAAGCATGTGAGCCCTATTGTACTCATAAACAGGATATGATGTAAGAACATCCTGTGACAGCAGAGCTCTGTTGGAGCTGAACATCAGACCCTACTTGCTATGATCATTCCAACCAGCAAAACACCAAACTAGAAGCTCTTATATTTAATAATTAGTCAGAATCTCATCCTTAGCAATAATCTCTGTGTTCTGTAGCTGCTGAGATGAGAGTTTGTTGAAGGCATGTAGTGATTTGTTTGTTCCACAGGGTCATCCTGCCTTTTTCATGTCACGGTGACGCTCCTGGACCCCTCCCCTTGGGCGTGTGTTTGCGTTGTCTGCGTCTAGGTCTGACCATGTATGTACTTCCGTGGGAGTGATGGGATGTGAGTGTGTTCATCGGTCTCACCTGTGGCTTGTCTCGTTCTCACATGGGTTTCGTGTAGTTTGTCTATTTAATGTGCGAATACGCAGTGTCCTGTGCTCGTCTTTGTTTCTGTGAGTAAATGTTTCGTGCAGGCTACCTAGCCAGCATTATAAATATAAATAAATAAAAACGTGTCTGGAAGAGCGCAAGTATTCTCTACATTCTGTCCGTGAACCTCGCGTTACAGAAAGACGAGCCGTGCGACAGAATGCCAGGGTATGTGCGGGACAGGAAGAAGGCCAGGGGGGGAAAGAAGAAGGGCCAGCGCCAGCGCACCCCCTCCGCGGCCGTCCCCGCATGACCGCAGGTGGGATTTCCACGACGCAGAGGGAGAGCGGAAGCTTCTTCCTCTGCACTGAGGACGATGTGGCCACGGCGGAGGAGCTGCATGACCAGATCATCCAAGGTGTGTGGGATGAGGAGGAGAAAGGACTGGCGGGTTTCTACCGTGAGCTAGCGGACCAGGCAATGCGCGGCCAACCCGACCAGTTAGCGAGGGGCTCCTCCCCCCTGCCTGACGAATTGTCCCAAGACACGTTAAGTCCGATTTACTTGGGCGCCTGGACCATGCGCCCTGCCCCTCCCGAATATGAATTCGGGGAGGAAGAATCTGATGACCTCCCTCCGTCGGTATACTCAGAAACTACCGGGTACTACGGGGAAGCCAGCCCTCCGCCATCGGTGTACTCGGAGGCTACCGGGTACTACGGGGAAGTCAGCCCCCCGCCATTGGTATGCTCGGAGGCTACTGAGTGCTACGGGGAAGCCAGCCCCCCGCCATCGGTATACTCGGAGGCTACTGAGTACTATGGGGAAGCCAACCCCCGCCATCGGTATACTCGGAGGCTACTGAGTACTCTGGGAAGCCAAACCCCGCCATCGGTGTATTCGGAGGCTACAGAGTACTATGGGGAGGCCAGCCCTCCGCCATCGGGTACTCGGAGGCTACCGAGTACTACGGGGAAGACAGTTCCCGCCATCGGTGTACTCGGAGACAACCGAGGATTACGGGAGGCCAGCCCTCCGCTAGCGGGATACTCGGAAGCTACCGATCATTGGGGAAGCCAGCCCCTCTCCGCATGTGTGCGGAGACCCCCGAGTGTCACGGGCGGAGGAAGAAAGGACTCGCAGCCGGTACACTCGGAGAATCCCGCGTACTACGGGAGGGAAGAGACCGAGTGTTACAGGGCAAGGATAAGCCCTTCCTCACCCATGTGCACAGGGGAGGCAAACGATTACGGGAGGGAGGAGGCGACAGCCTGACACCCTCGGAATACTGCTATGAGAAGCAGGAGGGTCAAGGAGAGCAGCCCTACCGGACTGAAGGTCGCTACTCACGCTGTCGGAGGAGGCGCATGGAGTGCTACGTGGAGAACCCTGGGGAGGTCGGCGTGAGGAGTTATCACTCCTCAGAAGAGGAGGAGATGGAGGTCCAAGCGGGAGGAGCCGTTAGAACCCCGACTGTGCCCAGCCAAGGGGCGGATCGCTCGGCAACGTCGGTCTGGAAGGCGAGAGTGTCTCCCAAGCCCAAGAGCACGAAGGGCCCTCCGGTGGCGACAAAAGGAACTGTGCAAAACCCTAGGGGCGGAGCACAGTCTAGAAATCCCGGGGGGGAGGGAAAGGAAAACCACCGGGCGCCACATTGGCAACCCCAGGAAGGCAGACCCCGCCGAACACGGGGTTTCCGAAGTTGAAGGCGGCTCCCAAGCCCAAGAGCACAAAGGGTCCTCTTGTGGCGAGAAAAGGAAGTGCGCTCGAAGTTGAATGCGTCTCCCACGCACAAGAGTACAGAGGGTGCTCGTGTGGCGAAAAAGGAAGTGCTCCCCGAAGTTGAATGCGTCTCCCAAGCCCAAGAGCACAAAAGGGTCCTCGTGTGGCGAAAGAAGGAAGTGCGCAAAACCCTAGGGGCGGAGCACAGCCTAGAGATCCCGGTGGGGAGGAGAAAGGAGAACCACCGGGCGCCACATGTGCAAACCCAGGACTGCAGACCCCGCCCGATCGCGGGGTTCCGCTGTTGAGACCGGTGGTCTCACTCATATCAATGCCTGTGTTTTTGTCTGTCCCGTGTTTCTCCCCAATCCATTTTTCCCTCTTGTGCCATTGGTGTTGTATGTTCCTCTGTGTGTGTGTATGCAAGTCCCTGTGATGTCTAACGTGTTTTCCCCCGTCTTCCCAGGGAGGGTGTTCTGCGCGCTATCTCGGCGGAGCCTCTCGTGGAGGAGTCGACCCGCAGGCGGGTTCCCGGCGGTCCGGGCCTGTCAATGGTTGGGTCCGGGGCTTTACAGCTGCGCTGGGCAACCCGGGGCGGTGGTTGCCCTTAGTGGGGGGGCTCTGTCACGGTGACGCTCCTGGACCCCTCCCCTTGGGCGTGTGTTTGCGTTGTCTGCGTCTAGGTCTGACCATGTATGTACTTCCGTGGGAGTGATGGGATGTGAGTGTGTTCATCGGTCTCACCTGTGGCTTGTCTCGTTCTCACATGGGTTTCGTGTAGTTTGTCTATTTAATGTGCGAATACGCAGTGTCCTGTGCTCGTCTTTGTTTTCTGTGAGTAAATGTTTCGTGCAGGCTACCTAGCCAGCATTATAAATATAAATAAATAAAAACGTGTCTGGAAGAACGCAAGTATTCTCTACATTCTGTCCGTGAACCTCGCGTTACATTTCACCACTCCTCTTTGTGCATGGGACTGCATCATTAGACAAAGATGTCTAATAACTGATCTAATGCCTAATAACTGACATATTGCCTATACATAGAATTTAACTTCAACTATTAGTACAACAAGTAGAACTAATAGAACCAGTGGGTAATATTCATGTGTGTCCTTCATGTAAATGATGTAAATGATGTGATCACCTGGACATTAAATTGACCTACAGTCCAATTGATTGCTTATTTTCTTTCTTTCTCTCTCTTCCCCCCCCCCCCTCTCTCTCTCCCTGTCTCTCTCCCACTGTCTCTCTTTCTCTCTCTCTCTCTCTCTCTCTTTATCTCTGGTATAAGGGTTGTAAACTCTCACACTGGTACTATGTGGACATCATGCCAAACCTGTTTGTTTGTGTACCAGGGCTGTTTGGTGAAGGTGGAAAGTCCCCAGAATTCCACAAATAGATGCAGAAACACTTTCGGCATGTTATTGTCATGGCAGACATGAAAAAACTTACCGCCCCCTGCTGGAATTTTACTGCAGTCCTCTGTGAGGTGTTTGTCAGGATTCATGAACTGCTGAGGGTGTTCCATTTTAATAGAGATTTTATAGTTAAATTACATAATCTTAAAGAATTTAATATATGCTCAAAAATAATTCCATCCGTCCATTATTCGTACCGCTTAATCCCATTTAGTCAGGGTCACGGGGGGGGCAGTCCACCACATGGCCAACACACATGCACACACTCACACCTACGGGCAATTCAGAGTGACCAATTAACCTATCAGGCAGGAGGAAACCGGAGTACCCGGAGAAAACCCACGCAGGCACAGGGAGAACATGCAAACTCCACACAGAGCAGCCCAGACCGAGAATCGAACCCAGACCGCCTTGCTGTGAGGCCACAGTGCTAACCACCACACCACCATGCCGCCCACAAAATATCATATTTCTAATAAATGTATAAAATACAGACCCACGTTGGTTGTTTAGTAAAGACTTTATAATATTAGCCCACCTTACTGTGAGGCAACAGCGCTAACCACCACACCATCATGCCGCCCCCTCAAAAATTATTATAAAATATAATTTAGATTGCAGTCACTTGGAAACACATATCAAATAATTATTTGCATTTAGAAGATTTCAGCATTCATAAGACTAAAACTAAGTAACTCGGGGAAAATTCTGACCAAAACCATAAAGTTGAAGACACCTTTGTAAATCAGATGCTGTGAAAGTTTGCCATGTAAAATGACTTACATAATGTAGAATTTACTATGTTTACACAACATATAACCTAAAACCCAAAGGTTTATAGACTTATGGCATGACAACATGGATATTTTCTAAGATCAGATTAGAATTTTTAACTGGTTAATGCACCAACTAGATTTATCTTGCCATTCTGACCTGAAAATGAAAATTCCAGACATTTGGTGTCTAACCGAGATGTGTCATGGTGAGAAGGCAGGGTGGCCACCAGAGGGCACTTGTCCGCACGAGCACCAGAAGGCCCCCCCCCCTCACGACGCACGCGCACACCCCCTCAAACACTACCACTCTCCCACTCATTATCACCTGAATATTAGCACCTGGTTGTCCCCTTTCACGAGTACTTAAGCCCACAGGTCGTGCTGTCCAGTGCTGCACATTCGACGAGCCTGTGGAAGAAGGACTACGGTGATCCTAAGGAGAAGACGCCTGCTGCTTTGATATTATTCTAGGAACTGATAAGGAGACCTCAGCGCCCTGTGCTTTATTCTGTATATCTTCTGTTTCTTTTTGCTATACGCCTGAGTGTTTAAGTTACTTTGATGGAGCCAATAAAATAAATCTCAGGAACGCCAACTCCTACCGCTGTCTACCTCAACCCGTCACAAGATGTCTGTTTGGAAGTGAATGAATGAATAATCATCTAAAAAAATAAATAAATAAATAAATAAATGAACACAGCCATGCTGGTCTAATCTGCAGTCTGACAACAGTAAGACACACTTGAGAAACCACGTGACTTCTGAGAAGCCTGTTTTCCTGAGTCATACTGAACTACAGTACAACTGTTATGAACTGTACTGTGGCGGCATATGCTGGATTTAAAAAGAGCCAAGTGTTACCATAGTGTTACCATTTCCTTGATTTAGTTTTTTTAGAAAATACGTGGGGAGGTTGATTAACACCACACCACATCTCAACACCACCCACTGCACCACCTTCATGTGCTATTACTGAGGGGCTGGTTTGCTTCCAACATCACATCCTTGCAGCGGAGGAGACATATAGGTTTTTAAAGGTTACTAGAGGAAGAAGCCTTCAAGAGACCTGAGGACGTTTGTAGACGTTGCGTGATGTCTTTCTCCGTGTGTGTGAGGAGCACGGAGGATGTTTTGTGGCTGTCTTTCTCCGTGGCAGGTCCAGGGATCTGTGCTTTTATTCTACCAATTCACACATGTATAATACAGCTGCACCAGAGACACATGAACAAATGTATGAGGCTTATTTATATGTAGAACAGACAAAATCTGTTGTTTTAATCCAGATGCTGTAAGGAATGGATTAATAAACAAACACATATAAATGCAGGTAGTCTTGGCAAATGTTTATCAGTGATCATATTTAAATAACATATTGTGCTTATTCTGCCTCCATGACCACAGCAGATGGCACAGCTGTAAGAATTGACACCTTGTAATATGATCTGGATTAACTGGGTCCTACAATGTGACCTGCTCATCATTTACATCATAATCACAAATGCAGAGTCTTATTTACCATCACATTGAACAACATTTCACATTGCCATGTCTTTGGTAAAAACATTAGTTTAACAATCAAATTCTTGAAAAGCCCCGGGTCTACATAGATGTTAGAACATGTGTCTGGTCAGCCAGGGTCTACAGAGATGTTAGAACATGTGTTATACCATTAGTCTTCATTTCTGAGTCTGGATTTTTGTACCTTGACTTCAGTAAATACAGCTGTCCTGCCCTGTTACATCACAATGCTTTATTTAATCATCTATGGACCTCCTGGTCTCCTCCTCACTAGCATTGCCTCTCTGTAAATGAAATAAAACTAAAGTAAATTAAACCAGTAAATAAAACCACCTTCACCAGTGTAGGAACACAGTCCCTGTGTTGTACATTCTCAAATACAATTTCATTCCCAATTTTAAAATCCTGTTAAATTGTAGTGTCCTGGTGTATTTGGTGAGTCTTTGTTAAGATTGCTACTGCAATAAAGAACATCTCTTGAAGCAGAAATGGTGTTTTTTGGCAAAAGCTAAATTAAGACAGGAGTGTTGCCTTCAGCCACACAGCGGTGTATCTATAGAGGAGATGCTTTCAAAGTAAAGATTACAATGTACAAATACAACACAGTACAAATGTTTTATTTATGTAAATGTATTATTTCAAATGGCAGTAAAGAACCTTGTGATTATGTGCCTCTACAGTAGGTCTGCCTGCTGGGAAAGAGTGATTGGTGTGTGTGTCTGCAGGAGCAGATGTGAGCCAGTATGAAATGACATTACAGTGTGGAGAGACAGCCCATAACTGCACACACTTTTATTGAATTTTTAGTGATTTTGTACCTTTTTAGACTGGACAGAGAACAGGCTTCATGATTGAAGAGTGTGAGTGTGAACTGTGTGCACACAGACACAGACAGAACTTTACATTCTAGAAATAATAATCAGGCATAATGACCAAACAGCTGTAATGACATGTAGAAAAATGGTTATAAATGACTTTATTGTGGACTTCAACATAATGGTGATAATATTTTTTGAGCTTCACCAGACATCGACAGCAAAATGAAAGCACCTTTGGTAATGTAGTCAAAGAGCTGATTCATCTAAGCTGGTGAAGGACATGAAACAGTGTTGAGGTGTAGAGGGTAACATGAGGACATGAAGATAATTCTGCTGAGTGGAGACGCTGCAGACCGACTCCTGTTAGTGTTTGATACAGTAACACAGTATTCACTTATATACACACACACACAACGAAAAACAAAGAAATCTGTGCTTAGATCCTCAGATTACATTTGTGAGGTGCTTGAACCAACACTGATCAAAATTATTGACCAATAGTCCAACTGATAGTTTTTGTAAGGACGATTAGTCCGGCAAGGACTAATCGCAGGGTTTTTGAAAGGGTACAACTCAAATGCAACACTACAAATACAGGAAACTAAGACCTCCGTAAAAATAGCACGGGGAAAAGCACAAAACAAAAAAGGAAACAAGTCCTAGATAAAAGAGATAAATAGGATAACCAAAACCACACGGAGCAACTCAACGTGACGGTAAGTAAACGGGAGAACTGAAAAATACACGGAGCAGGCTCAATGTGTCAGGGAATAACCATAAAAAACACCAGAGACAAAACCTCCCTAAAATAACAAAGGGATAGGAAATAGCGTACGGAAAACTTGAGCCAGGCCAGGGATGGCGCAGGAGTAATAATACTCGAAGAGGAACAGAGTTGGTGGTAAGACACCAGGAGAATACAATTGCGTAGGAGAGGGCTGACTGCATGTTAGGTGACAAACAACTCAGCAATGTGACTCTGCAACTGTCTCCCTTTAGTAGCGAGGAAGACAGCTGCAGGTCATTATTGCTGATTGCGAAGAGATCTGGAACTGGATCGCGAGCCCCCTCCCGTGGCGGCAGGTGGGGTAGCGCTGGAGCCAGCCCTGACAGTTTTATCAAACATAGATCTTTCTATCTCTCTCTCTCCCTCTCCCTCTCTTTCTCCCTCTCTCTCTCTCCTCACAGTGCAGTATAAAGTCTGTAAATTCCCTGGCTGTGTTGCACTGTGTGTCATGTCATGTGTCTTTGGTAGTGGGAGATGGAAAGTCCCTGGAGCTGAAACCCTTTCGGTTTGTTAAGGTGAACAACAGCTCCCCCTGCTGGCACTCACAGTCATCCCTGATATAACCTAAAACAGATCTGATATGCAGCAGAAAGATGAATGAGAGAATGAGTTGGGGTTAAAATGTCCAGCCATGAATGCGCTGGAAGTCGGACGAAGGTCAAGTGGATGATGTCATATGAAACCTCGGCATTCACGGAGGGTGGAATGTAAACAGCACACAGAATGTAAACAAAACACAGGATGTAAACATCACACAGAATGTGAATATGAATACCTGTGAGACCTAGACCTAGACCTAGACCTAGACCTTGTCTTGCTCTGCACCCTTGGGATGTGCAGCATGTCCCAGTGCCTGATGGGAATCAGAGTTCCTCTCATTAGTCTTGTCCTTGTCCTATCTTATTATTCTTAATTTATCTTAATTTATGGAATGCAATGCAAAAGCAAAGCAAAGTGTTTTAGGTGAACAATAGCTGTGCTACTGCATGTGGGATTTACATAACTGTATTATGTTATAGTCATTTTACTGTGTACTTTCTAAAAACAAAGCCCTAGTAGCTGTAGGTGTTCCACATCCTGTCGAACCAGAATTAGGGGCATTTGTGATCATGTGTGTCCTTCATTAAATGATGTGATCACTCCAGACTATTCATGAAAGAACTCAGGGTGCTGTAACTGTGTCACTCCAGCACTGAGCTGAACAAACACTGTATTAGACCTGTAACGTTCATTTAAATACTACAGAAACCACCTCTGCACTGTGAGGGTCTGTAGCTCACACACTGTGAGGTTCTGTAGTTCACACACTGTGAGGGTCTGTAGCTCACACACTGCCATGCTGAAGGGGGACTGAGGCTTTAGAGAACAGACTTCACTACTTAAACTGCAGTCCGCCCATTTGATGTGGAATCAAACTGCTCAAAAGGTAACAACCATTAGAGAAATTTGTAGGAACATGTGTTTAAATGACTTCAAACATGTTGAACAATTGCTTTTAATGGTGATGTAAGGCAAAATGCTCTTTGAGTTCATAGCATTCATTGTGGAGGGTCAAGTGAGGACATGAAGATGATTCTGCTGAGTGGAGACGCCGTAGACTGGAATCTTTGGAGCATTTGTGTTTGACACAATAACAGAATATTCACACACACACACACACACACAAAACACACAACACACACAATAAGGAAGAAGAGCTCCCTCTCTTTCTCTCTCTCTCTCCCCTCCCCCTTCCCTCATTGCACTATGAGGTCTGTTATCTCCCTGGCTGTTGGCATTGTTTGGAAGATGGAAAGTCCCTACAGTATAAACACTTTCACTTTGTTAAGGTAAAGAACAGCTCCTCCTGCTGGTTTGCACACTCGTTTGTAAGGTTTTGATCAGAATAGCAAATTTTTTTAAACAGAGTTGGCCAAGATGTTTCATATAATTTTGATCACAACTCCGTTAATAGCTTTAGCAGTGAGAAGGTTAGCATACCTATGCAGCATCTACCCCTGCATAAACAAGGTTGAGGTGATTTTTCAAACCTTCAGAAAAGATTTCAAAACGATAACCAATTATAGTCATATTTACAGTTAAGGCTTTTTGAAATGAGGAATCCCCCAGCACGTCCACTCATGTATTCTGTGTTCTTTATGATGTTAGATTTAGGGGCACGATCATCTGTGTAACACACACTGTGCAGATGCATGCACACGCACTCATATCCAGAGGACCTGCAGTCATTGTAGTCAGTCATTGTAGTCTGGACAAAGACCCAATTCCAGTCAATTCATGATTCTGTTAAAGTGAAATCTGTGAAGTGAGCTAAAGACATTACTAAACTAATAACTAGAATAAACAGTGAAGTGTGAGCTGCATAATGGTGGTTTCTACCTGTCCTCTGTTTGCATGTAGGTTACATCACATGTTGCTAGGCAGAACTTCACAGAGGAGGTTGATTTATAAAGTAAAAGTAGGGACAGAAGGTTAAAGACGTCTAGTGATGTTTATACACCCCAGTTGTCTTGAAAGTTCATAAATTCTCTTTAATTAAATTCTCTTTTGCCTCATTGTTAGAATACAAAGGGTAAAGTGCACAGAATCTTCAATACTTCAGTACTCAGCTAAACAGACACTTTATTACAGTGTCTCTAAAAACACTGGTAGAAATCTCACCTGTACATATAGTACAACTACACATCCTACACCTGCATGTGTACTACAGACCTGAGTGAAGTGATGAGAGGCCTCTGTCTCTATGGCACATATTTAAAGAGTCTTACACAGTTTACTTCAGATTAAACTACAACGTGGTGGTTTGGTGTAGTATAAAACTAAATGAAGGAATTACAGGAATGTTGCCTTCACAGAGACAGCAGTCAAGCTTTAAGGGCTAAGAGATCTATCAAAGGAGATGTTTTTAGACAATGACCACACCGCTCAAAGTTATGCAGACAATGCAAGTTTTGTTCACTGTTCACTGATGAAGAAAGTGAAACAGACTGAGCTATGGTGGTGACCTGCTGTATCTGCATCTACAGTAAGAGGAACCGTCTTCTGGGAAGTCACAGTTGTCAGGGTTGTGTTTGTCATTATAGGTGAAGAAAGTGAAACAATGTCATGACAGTGCAGGGTAATTCTGACATGCCCAGTTACCAGATAAACAAATAAACAAATACAAACCAACATAAACACAGACCACAGACCTGGTGGTAAAGGGTCAGTCTGCCATACTGGTATAAAATGACTACAGACCTGGTGGTAAAGGGTCAGTCTGTAAGATCACAAATGTGATTATTAGTCTTAAAGGCTCACAGACAGAGTGCTGTAGGACATTAGCAGTAGCGGTAGGACATGTACAGTCCTGACAATAGTCAGCATATTATAATAGATTATATTTTAATATCATATATTATATTATATTATATTATTATAGATAGTAGGTTTTTCCCTATAGCTCACTTTTACAATATCTGTTTTATGTAATTATCATAATTGGCATAAGGAACTGTGACCATCCTATTTCTAAAAGGACTCATGGAATTATATGAGCATATTAGCATTCTACAATGACAAAAAACATTGCCTACAGAAAACACTGTAACCAAGACAACTGTCATGGTTAGCCCCGCCCCCACCTGTCACTCACATCAGTGTTTTGTTCTCCATGTGTCTATGCTTTGGTTTCCCATGTGTTTCTCCTGCCACTCCCATGTCATTTGTGACCCTGCTCCATGATTATCATTCTCACCTGTTTCTAGTTGTTTCCCTTGTTAGTCCAGTGTATTTAAACCCTGTTCTTTGTCTTGTTTGGTGCTGGTTGAATGAATGTCTTGGTTTATTGGAATGTTTCAGGTTGGTGGTATATGTATCTCTGTCATTACTGAGTTGTAATTCTGTCTTTGTGTGTATCTGGATTCTGTATATTCCCAGCCTGTTTATTGGTTTACTATTTGTTTCTAGTTCAGTCTTCCTGTTTTTTCCGTGTTTGTTATTATGGATATCTGTGTTGGCTATATGAACCCGGACCATGAGCCCGACTCTGATTATGGATCTGCCCTTAATAAACCTAAATAAAGTGCATGCGTCCGCCTCATCGCTCACTGACACCCCTGATGTTACAACACCGTTGAAAGCCTGTTCAAAACCTTGACTACTTGTGTTTGTTCCTGTATACAGCCACACTGAGTTGTTCTGGTCAAGATCTGAACATGTTAGACACTGGCCATGAACACCATCTAGAGAAATAAAGGTTTGCATCTGTGTTTTGGTGTGTCCAATAGGAAGAGCCTACCTTTATATGTGTGTATGTGTCTATCCTCTCATTGGACATGTAAGAGAAGGATAAAAATTAGTTGCTAGGCAAAAATATGTAGATGAGGTTAACTCTGATGTGTGTGTGTGTGTGTGCTGGGTTCTTTGAATTGCAGAACTTCATTTCTTCTCTGTTGTATGTGTGTGTGTGTGTGAATATATGAATATAATGGTGGTGTTAATATCACATGGACACAACTTTGCATGCTGGAATAAATAGCATTCAACTTTATAAAGCTACAAAACTCAAGAAAAACTACTTTAAATAACTTGTCTGCAAACACACCTGCAGACATTATGGTGATGGTAAGAGCTGTTTGTCTTTACTGGTGAAGGACATGTAACAGTGTTGAGATGTGGAGGGTCATATGAGGACAAGAAGATAATTCTGCTGAGTGGAGACGCTGCAGACCGACTTCTGTTAAGTTTGATACAGTAATGCAGTATTCACTTATGTACACACACACACACACACACCACACATACTCCTATTAGTGTTCACACACACAGTGTTCACTTATACACATGCATACACACAAACACAGACACTCCTGTTAGTGTTTAATACAGTAACACAGTATTCACACATACACATATACACACACAATAAGGAAGAGATCTGCCCCTAGATCACTGCAAGATGTGGGTGAAGTGCTTGAATCAAAGGTTAACACCCTTATAAAATAATTAGCTCTCCTCTCCCCCCTCCGCCCACATTGCAGTGTAGAGGCTGGTAATCCCCTGGTAGTTTGGCACTGTGTCACACCAAACCTGTTTGCATGCCTGTGCTGTTTGGTAGCGGGAGAGGGAAAGTCCCCGGGACAGAAACGCTTTCGATTTCTAAAGACGAAGGACAGCGCCCCCTGCTGGACATTCCAGTGATATTTTTGGGTCTTCAGTCCACATATCGCCTGATATATGCAGGACTGAAAATGACGCACTCATCTGCAGCTTCTAACTGGGCTTAAACACAGACCACGTGATCTACAAGACTTCTGATCTTAAAATGGGGAAGCCTCTACTACAGGCACTTTCTCAAAAAAATAAACATGATATAATCTGATAGAACATCTGGTTATCTTACCAGTTACACATCAAAACACACGTGACTGTACACTGAGTTTTTATTTCTCTTTCTCTATACATTACTGTCGGTTAGGTTAAAAGTAGCTGTGGTAACTAACCTAGCCCTATAACGCCGTACGTATCCAATATATGTGGATATCCACCTATTTCAAAAGCTAACGCATAAAATAGACCAACCGAAACGTACATCTCTTCCAACAAGTGTTTAGAGCCCCCTACTGGACAATGAGTGAAGTACAAACGTTTTTTTACACCATAACATTTTGGCAGCAAGGATCGTGATGACGCGTTGGGAAAGTTCACTTAAATTTTGATAAATTTAAGCAATCTAAAAGGTATGAAATGAATATAAATATTATATGTTTGAATATGAGCATTTAGTGCACCAAAATAACTTCGATATAATTGATTTGTTAAAAAAATTGCTCAAATTATGCTAATTTGAGTTTGAAAAAGTGCGTATCAAATTTGATACTCCAGGTATTAGTTGCAATTAGTTTGTTAGTTTAATTAGTCGAATGTTGATAAATAAATACATAAATATTATGACAATCTTTAGAGCAAAATAATACAAATTAGGCAAGGCTTCAAACTTATTTATATTACATCTAATATAACCAGAGCTATCAAACATGAGGGAAACACAAATACTGAACTAGGCTGGGAGCGGCAAAGGGGAAGGAACTAGAACTAAAATAGGCTTCACAAGACATAATCAAGGAATAGAAGACAAACCAGACTACAGGGTACGCTGAAAGACTCGGGGGAAACAAGGACCACTCCGAGTTACATACATGCAATAACCGACAAAGAGACTGGGGAAACACGGGGATTATATACACAGACCAAAATGGGGAAATGTAACATGACACACGTGAACATGATAATTACAAAGACGGGGTCAAAAGGTACAGGGGCGTGACAGACAGAAGGGAAACCAAAAAACAAGGCAGGACTAGGGCAGACGACACAAGACGGGTGGAGGTATACGTGACAGTCCAAAAGATGCAGAGATGTTGGCTCAGCTTTTAGATGGCAATTCAAGTGATGTAAACTTAGAGGGAGAGGATGATGCTAATGATGAGGACACGGTGGTGTAGTGTGGTGGTTAGTGCTGTTGGCTCACAGCAAGGTGGTCTGGGTTCGATTTTAGGTCCGGTCCACTCTGTGTTCTCCCTGTGCCTGTGTGGGTTTTCTCCGGGTACTCCGGTTTCCTCCCACAGTCCAAAGACATGTATGTTAAGTTGATTGGTCACTCTAAATTGTCCATGGGTGTGAGTGCATGTCTTTCCTCCAGAAAGTAATTAACATATGATTTGAAGTATAGAAACAGGGGTGTTCAGATCAGCAAGGAAACTGCTTTAACAGTAATGACTGAGATATAAATATTCATGGTTCGTGTATAGGTCAAAGTTCAGAGGAGCAATTGTTCTCCTGATACACTTTGAAGGATACACTTTCATTGGCATTCACTCCTTGTTTGAAAATCATTCTGTAAAATTCATGAAGTCTGTTATTATTAAGAACAACAAAGTTTTAACTAATGCCATGACATAAATGAAAGAGAAATGACAGACACATTGTTTTGTAGAATGTGTTAATAGATTCCATACATAAACGCAAATACCTACTGTACCAATGTGGTACATTCAGGATATATGTTATCCAAAAATAAAAAAACTGTGATTTTTAGTTAAAGGTTCAAAATAAATGCATGATTTTAAATGAATTGGAATTTTTAAAGTATTATTTGATGCGTCAGGCCTTACAGGGGTAGCTGTTTCATGTCAGGGTCATGTCACTGTGTACTCTATAAAAACAAGAAGAGTAACACTGTGAACCTCAAACAACAATGTGTCACATACACACTACTGGGTCACACACACACACTGAAGTCACACACACATGTCACTGGGTGTAGTCACAACATGTTGCCATGCCTACTGGATGATTTGCCATGACACTACTGTCACACTACCCCACACACTACTGTCACACACTACTGTCACATACCCACACTACTGTCACACACACACACTACTGTCACACACACTACTGTACACACACACACACTACTGTCACACACACTACTGTCACATACACACTACACACACACACACACTACTCACACACACACACTACTGTCACACACACACTACTGTCACACACCCACACTACTGTCACACACACACTACTGTCACATACCCACACTACTGTCACACACACACACTACTGTCACACACACACTACTGTCACACACACACTACTGTCACACACACACACACACTACTGTCACACACACTACTGTCACACACACACTACTGTCACACACACACTACTGTCACACACACTACTGTCACACACACACTACTGTCACACACACACACACTACTGTCACATACACACTACTGTCACACTGTCACACACACTACTGTCACACACTACTGTCACACACACACACTACTGTCACACACACTACTGTCACACACACACTACTGTCACACACACACTACTGTCACACACACACTACTGTCACACACACACACTACTGTCACACACACACACTACTGTCACACACACACTACACACACTACTGTCACACACACACTACTGTCACACACACACTACTGTCACACACACACACACACTACTGTCACACACACACTCACTACTGTCACACACAATACTGTCACACACACACTACTGTCACACACACTACTGTCACACACACACTACTGTCACACACACACACTACTGTCACATACCCACACTACAGAGTTGGTCTCTTTGCATTTGTGCCACTGCTCTGAGGTCCTCTTTAGTAAAGGCATTGGCATTTTGCAGGAGCACATTACATAGTTTTAGTGACTGAAGTGAATAAAATATTGGTTATAAGGTAGTGAACCCGAACAACCTTGTAAGAGCTGAAGACTCAAATATTTAAACTCTTCTGTAGAACCACTCAGTCACATTAACCACCTTCAGATAGGTACTGATTTAAGAGCTGTTTGGTTTTTTCCAGATGAAGGAGACAAGTGCTCAGGTGTGGAGTGTCAAATGATGACATGAAGATGATTATGTTGGGCAGACCTGCTTGAGAAGTGTGTCAATATTTCACCAAGTAACAATATTCACACACCCACGCACACAAAATATCATTCATTCATTCTCCGTACCGCTTATTCCCGCTAGTTGGGGTCACGGGGGGGCTGGAGCCAATCCCAGCATCTCCGGGCAAAGGCAGGGTACACCATGGGCAGTTCGCCAGTCCACCACATGGCCAACACGCACACACACACACTCACACCTACGGGCAATCTAGAGTGACCAATCAACCTAAGATGCATGTCTTTGGACTGTGGGAGGAAACACGAGTAACCGGAGAAAACCCACGCAGGCACAGGGAGAACATGCAAACTCCACACAGAGCAGCCCAGACCGAGAATCAAACCCAGACCGCCTTGCTGTGAGGAGACAGTGCTGACCACACCACACCACCATGCCGCCCACAAAATATCATATTTCTAATAAATGTATAAAATACAGACCCACGTTGGTTGTTTAGTAAAGACTTTATAATATTCCAATGTTTACATGATTGATTTGATTGACATGTTTACATTTTACAGTGGAAATATTACTATACATACGTGTAAGTTTACAATGACTTTTTTTTCAGGTTCTTTGACCTGCAGTTCATGTAGTGCAACCAGGTTCATCACTTCCTGTTCAATCACAGAAGAGGACATCAAAAGGTTTCTTCCTGGATCTTTCACTTCAAGAGGAAACCGTTACAAAGATTCTATGACATCACTAAATTCTGAGGAGTGACCTCATCACTCAAGCTTTGCATGTGAGCTGAACTTGTCAATCATTTTTTTAAAAAGAACTTTGCATTAAATGTTCAGATGATGCATGTGCCTGAATACCAGACAGCTGGGACAACTGCATGAGCCCCAGGACTGTGCCAGGTCTGCATGGATATGATCTCACAGTAGGGGCCACAGTCCAGTGCATTTGGTTTCACTTCATTAGAAACAGCATCATCCTCCTCTTGATCACACACAAAGATTATGACATCTATTTGTATAAAACAAGGAATTCATGCTCAATGGGGGACAGGCAGACACATTTAAATCTAAACAGCAGAGGTGTATGGTGGTAAGATGTCTGAAATTACCTGACACACTTAACACCACCAATATGAGAGCAGCTGCTCCCAGACTCACAAAGACCCTCCTCCACCCACTTCTGCTGCTGTGACTGGTGCTCTCCTGCATCCACCACACCTCTTTCAGCTCATCAACCAATCAGCATCAAGCCCTCAATGGACTGCATCAGGTGTAGTAGAACAGGAACACACTATAAGGAGGCGGGACTTCCTGGACTATGTCAAAGAGCCTATGGAGTAGACCAACCCGCCACCGACGACAGCTTTGATTGTTAAGGAAAGGATGTTGATACTTCTCATGATTACAAAGGGCAAACTGTACACCATGCACTAAAAATAGTTTTGTTATATGGACCAAACACATGTAGAGTCATAGGATGGAGCTGCAGCAGGACCACACAGGATTATGGTCCTAAACCCCCCCACAGGTGGACAGGGATGGGAAGGGATCGTTCACATGCACCCCCTCAACTAAACAATAATTTGATCTTCACCTGACCTTCAAAAAACACTACAACTCTCAGGCCTTTAGCAATGCAGTAACAGGGCCATGTAAAAAATAAAATTCTTTTTAAAAATCTTGACAGTGGTCAAAGAACAAGTAACGTAGGATGGGGAAAGAGAGGACAAAACCCTAATTATCCAATCATGTTACAGCTCATAAGATCACAGCTTTGAATTGTCCAGTGACATCATAGAGGAGATACTGGCCCATTCCAAAATCCAACGTGTCCTTTGTCCAGAGAGACCACACCCAATACCACCAGCAGAACCAGAGAGACAAAACCTTGCTCCTTCTCCAGGCTTTCAGCATCCTCCCCAGACTGGCTCTGAATAAGCTGGTTTGAGACTGAGAGATCTCCTTTGTATGGCTTGTTTCCGTTGTAACATACCAACACAGAGTTGTGTGTTGTGTTTTTGTTTTGTACACAGGTTCTGAGATCACTGCAGCGCAGCCGATCATTAATAGATGGATGAGAAACATCAGCTGATGATGGCGCTATGCACACACACACACACACACACACACACACACACACACACACACACACACACACACACACACACACACACACACACACACACACACACACACACACACACACACACACTGACACAGATATCACAACTACCAACACACACACACACACACACACACACACACACACACACACACACACCTCTCCAGGAACATAACCATTAGAGTAAATGTGGAGGCAGGAAAGCAAAAAAAAAAAAAAAAGAAACAGCTACTAGAACAAAAGTAATGAGGAAACCTGCAATTGTGTAAAGACTTGTGCAGCACTCACTGCCCTTCTGTAAAACACATGCTGCATATCACATGTTTTTGTTCATTTATGACTGTGTTTAAGTTTGTGAAATGTACATGTAAGATGATGTAAAGAACATCACGATGTCAACCATAGTACAGATATAACTCCCTTTACCAAGTGAATCAAAACAGTGGATCTTCACACAGAAATCTGGTTATTTGGTGAACAGGTTTGGCTCCTGTTTAGATGGTTATGCAACACTTCACTGGAAATATTTAGTGCATAAGACTTCTGCCTAAGACTGTGGGGAATTCTATTAAAATAAGTCTTAAATGGTTTATAGACCTGTTTAAATCACCCAATTCCCTAAACATGTGTCAGTTTCTTTGTTCTCCCTGGTAACAAACAAATCCATTAAACAGGTGTTCAGGTTTAAACTGTCTTAAGTGACAGAGCAACGGCACAAGGCAGCACGTTTTGTTCTTCAAACTCTTCCACTGGAACACCAGACCACAAACAGAGTTATTCAAACAACGTTTTCTTCCAAACTTGCAATCATTTGTTAAATGTCCTCCGGGCAGGAGTGGAAACCTCCGTTTCCTACGTGATGTTTTCTGTGTTGCATGGCTTGCACTGGGTCTGTATTGCTTCCTATTTAAGAAAGAGACAGACGGACATCACAATGTCTCCAGCTGTTGGCCTGAGAAACACTACAGGGGATCCATCCCAGTTATCACATGGAGTTTGTTAGTAATGTTAATGAGGTGCATTTTATTAAAACAGGAGTATAGAGGGACAGAGTCATTTTACAAGCTTCTTCAGGACAGTG
Source organism: Brachyhypopomus occidentalis (assembly GCA_020368025.1). Lineage (NCBI taxonomy): Eukaryota > Metazoa > Chordata > Actinopteri > Gymnotiformes > Hypopomidae > Brachyhypopomus > Brachyhypopomus occidentalis. The sequence goes on from JAGXOD010001435.1 coordinate 63,418, forward strand.
GTCTGATGGTGTGTGGGACAGTGGTCTGATGGTGTTGGTGGATGCACTTCCTGCCTGGAGGAGTAGTGTAGGTGTAGGTGGAGACTGGAAGGACGTAAGGCTGGTGGAGATTCTCTGGCATCAGATGTTGATGGGATGATGACTATGTCTCTTCCAGAGTGATGTAGACCAACAGGGGGCGATGTAGATCAATAGGAGGTGTCTCCCAGTGGCTTAAAACTTTTAACAGTCCATCCAGTCCATGCACACTGGGCGATTCCTCCATGGTAGTGTGTGCAGGTGTCTGTGTGTGTGTGTGTGTGTGTGTGTGTGTGTGTTAGGAGAGCTCGAAGCCCGTGTTCATGCTGATGGCGTAGCGGAGCTTGTCTCTGAGGATGCTCTTCTTGCTGTAGTTGGGCAGTTTGAGCAGGTTGAAGCAGGTGGAGGACGTGGGCAGACGGCCACCCGGCTCCTTCTTACGGATGGTGAAGAAGCCCCGCAGGACACTGCCCAGAGTGTCACCTGTGTCCTACACACACACACACACACACGCACGCACACACACGCACGCACGCACGCACGCACACACGCACACACACACACACACACACACACACACACACACACACGCACGCACACACGCACGCACGCACACATGCACGCACACACACATGCACGACTTTTACTACCACTACAACTAAGAGCAATGATGATATTTGTAATAATAATATCATAATCAATCATGTGTAGCTGATCTGACCTGGTCGTCGGACACCTCCACACAGCGGATGGAGAAGGGGGGTTTGAGGTAAGCAAAGCCCAGCAGTGGGGGTCTGGAACAGCTGGTGACAAACTAACACCAGAACCACAAACACATCAGTTTCCACAGATACACTTTAACGAGCACCTCACGTCCCTCCATCAGGGTGCAGAACTGCAACTGGGGTTAAAACATTAAAGTCTACACTACGCCATGTTGAACTGGGCCTGTGTACAGTGTCTGAGATCTACTGTCACGTGTAGGGAGTGTCGTGTCATGTACAGAGTGGCCTGTGTACAGAGTGTCTGAGAGTGTCATGTAGGGAGTGTCACCTTAAGAAACATGGCCCTCTCTTCCGGGGTGAAGTCACTGGACAGGATGTCCCACAGCCAGATAATCACCCTGTGACTGCTGTGAAAGCCACCGTAGTACACCGTGTGCTTCCTTATGTACACACACACACACACACATCAGCAGTGCTGTTACAGCCAGAGCACTGATGCGAACACTGGACTTGAGTGAGGATTAGGTTTCATGCTAACACACGGCTCACACAGCATACACAGGAGTGTCTGAGCTGAGGGTGAGACTGAGACTGAGTGAGACGCACTTGAGGTCGTCGAGGTCGATCTCGGCGTTGTCTCCAGAGATGAGCCTCTGCACCTCGGGTGTGGAGAACATGTGCAGCCACTCGGGGTTGATGATGCCGCGGAAGCCCCGGATGAAGGCCGCCGTCTGCTCCTTGATCTGCGTGTGCATCCGGAAGTGCGCCATCAGGTGGATGTAGCTGATCCTGCAACACGTTTACCGCAGGGTACATCACACTAAGGTCTGCTTCAGTCATATCACACTAAGGTCTGCTTCAGTCATATCAGGCTGCTTCAGTCATATAACACCAAGATCTGCTTTAGTCATATCAGGCTGCTTCAGTCATATCACACTAAGGTCTGCATCAGTCATATCACACTAAGGTCTGCTTCAGTCATATCACACTAAGGTCTGCATCAGTCATATCACACTAAGGTCTGCTTCAGTCATATCACACTAAGGTCTGCTTCAGTCATATCACACTAAGGTCTGCTTCAGTCATATCACACTAAGGTCTGCTTCAGTCATCACACTAAGGTCATCACACTAAGGTCTGCTTCAGTCATATCACACTAAGGTCTGCTTCAGTCATATCAGGCTGCTTCAGTCATATAACACCAAGATCTGCTTCAATTACTTTCTTTGTTCCTTTGACACATCCTACAGTCTTGTTCTGAGTCCTAAGTCTGACCGTGCTGCCTCTCGAGTGTAACGTTTAATCTCCACATACACAGCCGGGGTTGTGATGCATCACACTCATCCAGCTCACTGTACGTCACCAGCTCACTGTACGTCACTCTGAGCCCTGCCCACTCTGTTCTGTTCTAACATTACATTTCCCATGAGGACATTCAACATTGGACATATTAGACCCACTCATTTGTTGACATCCTCATGTTCGACATACAAGACATACAAGACTTGTGTGTCGACACAAACACATGCCAGACACGTGAGGCACACTCGCGTGCCAGACACGTGAGGCACACTCGCGTGCCAGACACGTGAGGCACACTCGCGTGCCAGACACGTGAGGCACACTCGCGTGCCAGACACGTGAGGCACACTCGCGTGCCAGACACGTGAGGCACACTCGCGTGCCAGACACGTGAGGCACACTCGGCGTGCCAGACACGTGAGGCACACTCGCGTGCCAGACACGTGAGGCACACTCGCGTGCCAGACACGTGAGGCACACTCGCGTGCCAGACACGTGAGGCACACTCGCGTGCCAGACACGTGAGACACACTCGCGTGCCAGACACGTGAGGCACACTCGTGTACTGCTTGGCCTTTGCGAGTGGCTGGAGAGTGGGAAGCACTCACTTGTTCTCATTAGTGACGGCCATGGTCTTTCCCCCTGGGATCAGCTCATGACACACTAACTGTGGGAGGAGAGAGAGAGAAGGGGAGGGGTTAAAATATGAGAAGAAGAGGGTTAAGGGAGGGGGAGCTGTGAGGTAGGAAGAGATGAGAGAGACTTCTTTACCTGCCCCATGACGTCCTCATCGTATGACAGAGTCAGGCCCAAGTCACCGACATCTCCATCATAGCGCTAAAAAACACACATGCATGTACACACGTACACACACACATAGACACACATCTGTTAATAGCAATAGTAGTTGGTGATGCATATATATTTATAAACAATTCACAAATAAACGGAAGTCATGAGATTAAACCATTTCCATCTAAGCCAGTTCTGCGCTGATACAGGGTAATGGTTACATAAAAACCCAATTATTACATAAGGATATGAACTCAGACTGAGAATGAGACGAAGAGGAAACCACAACTACTGAGCTGCTCTTACCACTAACCTGCTGTGTAACCAAGTCACGCAACTACATGGGGGGGTTTCCTGTGTGTGTGTGTGTGTGTGTGTGAGCATCCTGTATGTGTGCATGCATCTTGAGTGTGTGAGTGTGTGTGTGTGTGTGTGTGTGTGTGGAGATAGTGGAGACTAGTGCTTGCTTATTATCAATCTTCATTTAGCAGTTAGCTGTCCAACACTTTACAATTCCTTTGTTTTTCTAACAGGATCAAACCACCTATCATCAGTAAAGTACAGGAACTTTAAATACATTACTGTAGGTTTAGATATTTTTTAGTTTATTTTTTCTTTTGAAATGTATGATAGCAGGTAGTTTACAAGCATAATTTATTCTCTCGAGTCAAAAGTATATTTTTTCCTCACATCTGACATGGTCATATTGTTAGACGTATAACTGTCTATTTATGACTAGAATATTCATGACTGGTTTGTAACGATAACACTCACACATGAACACAAACACACCTCCACCCACCCACCCACTCTGGGAGCAGCTGACCTTTATGGAGGTGAGGTTCTTGTAGAACTCGGCGTCGAGCGAGGGCAGCTCGTCGATGGAGCTGTAGAAGCTGCTGTGGTGGTGTCCCAGCACCTGCCCCAGGAAGAAGGGGGCGAAGGGCACGTCCACCACGATGCCCTCGTACAGCGCCTTGCCCAGCATCTTCCCCACAAACTCACACAGCTGCAGGTGGTTCTCATGGATACTGGAGGTGGGAGACGGGTACAGCCGCTCCGTGCCGCTTGTCGTCTGGGTGGGGAAACAGAACCCATTCACTTCACAAGTTGTTCTGGGAACTGATATTTCATTGGGCAAAAAAAAAACACGTTACTCGACTGAAAACCTTTGTTGGCCTTTCTTTAAAATCCCGTGAATGTTAAAATGAGTGACATTTGATGAGGAAGGTATTGGCCACAAGCA
>JAGXOD010001435.1:72500-92500 GCA_020368025.1 Brachyhypopomus occidentalis
TCTTAAGTGAGGGTCCTGGACTCACTTTTGACTGGCAGGTTGTTCTGCAGCATGGTTGGCTGGCTAGAGGCAGGGGCGGGCTCTTGGAGCTCTAGTTTTTTGCTGAGAACGTCGCAGAAGAGCGTGCAGATCACAGGAACGCCCCACAGACACTGCAGCTGCCTCGTCACCAATGGCATGGACTCATTCAGCCTGGGGGCGGAGCCATTCGTATTAGATTCAAATAAATTACGGAGCATCTCTTAATGTGTATTATCACAACAATGAAATAAATAAATTCCTGGTTATATAGAACCTAAATAAAAAGGAGAGAGAGAGAAAGAAAGAGGGAGAGAGGGAGGGAGAGAGGACGAGTGTGTGAGACCAAGAAGAGATCAACAGGTAGAGTCAGAGAGAGGTGAATGGAGTTGTTTTGTGTGTAGTAGTTTAAGGGGCAGGCCGCATGCAGGGCGGTAACGTGGTACCCGTAGTCCACGGTCTGGGAGAACCAGCCCAGCACCGGGTGCCAGTGTGTGAGGTTGGACTTCTTCTGGGAGACGTATCTCTGGCAGTAGGACAGCATGTCCGTCAGGTCCTTCACAAAGTGAGACGCCTCCAGCTCCAGCACCTTCACGTTCAGGTAGCCCAACTGAATCAGGTTACCTACACACACACACACACACACACACACACACACACACACACACACACACACACACACACAGGCACGATCATCAGATCACTTTTTTTTTTAATTTAATACATCACTTTTTTTTATTTAATATATTTTTACATATGTAAATGCACACATAAATATGCCATGTATACATATATACACAGAGGGACCTAGTAAGCAGAGAGAGTATGGCTTCCCTCCAGACGCACGCGCACACACACACACACACACACACACACACACACACACACACACAGTGTTACCCAGTAAGCAGAGAGTATGGCTTCCCTCCAGACACGCACACGCACACACACGCAAACACACACACAGTGTTACCCAGTAAGCAGAGTATGGCTTCCCTCCAGACACGCACACGCACACACACGCACACACACACACACACACACACAGTGTTACCCAGTAAGCAGAGAGTATGGCTTCCCTCCAGACACGCACACGCACACACACGCAAACACACACACACACACACACAGTGTTACCCAGTAAGCAGAGAGTATGGCTTCCCTCCAGACACGCACACACACACACACACACACACACACACACACACACACACAGTGTTACCCAGTAAGCAGAGAGTATGGCTTCCCTCCAGACGCGCACACACACACACACACACACACACACACACACACACACAGTGTTACCCAGTAAGCAGAGAGTACACAGTGTTACCCAGTAAGCAGAGAGTATGGCTTCCCTCCAGACACACACAGATGTCCAGGCACTGCTCCTCTCGACTCAGGAACAAGACAAACTTCCTCATGAGGTCATGAGTCTGGATAGTAATCATACACTGCATGTGTCAAACACACATACATACACGCGCGCACACACACACACACACATACACACACAGTTTTTTTTTAGATTTCAATAATTCCTTGTGAAGGTCTCCAAGCTGCCCTCACTGGTCATCATCTCTGTGGGGTTTGTGCTGCCTCTGCTGCACACAAACACGTCCTTCCTGCTTTTAGCATCTTTGTATATACATTTATATATATATATATATATGTGTGTGTGTGTGTGTGTGTGTGTGTGTGTGAGTGTGTGTGTTCTTACTTCAGGAGTGAGGGTGTTGAGATGGGAAATGACAGCAGGGACAGACATGATGTGGATGAGGAAAGACCTCAGCAGATTATCAGAGAAGTGAGCTGCTATGACGGGTCTGTACAAACACACACACACACACCACACACAGTTATGAATGTTTAAAATTGTTTTTAGAAAACAAAAAATCTTTTCAACCTGTAATTGGATAAAATAATGTGGTGACCAACCTGAGTGACAGCGTGAAAACGGCTGTGAGCGTGCCTTTGGAGAGGGAGGGCCTCGAACGCACCAGCCCATTGGTTAACAGGATCTACACAGGAAGGCACAGGAAGACACACCCATTGGTTAATGGGATCTACACAGAAATCAAGAAATACAGGAAGATACATAACAGCAGATGAAGGTGTGTAAGGTGCTGCACACACAGGTGAAGGACTAATGTATTTAAATGAGCTGCACATGCAGGTGAAGGACTAATGTATTTAAATGAGCTGCATCTACAGATGGTGTGTATGGTATTTAAATGAGGTGCACCTGCAGGACGGAGTAGAAGCCCTTCTGGTTGAGGTGACCCATGATGTTCTCACAGATCCTGTTGAGTGCAGGTTTCAGTGCCTCTCCTGCACACGGTCCCAGGAGAACAAACACCACAACAAACACCACATGACCTTCAGTGGCCCAGTGGACCCCCGGAATGGCGGGAAAGTGGAGTGTGTTGCAGCAGTGTTGGGTAAGACCTAATCACAGGTTGGTGCAGGTGCAGGAGGAGGATTGGCTCACCTTTCCCACGCACTATTTTCCATGTAGACGTGTCAGTGAAGGTGACCAGCATGGTCAGATAAAGGGTCACCAGCTTGTTGTCCTGCAGAATGTCCGGCTGCAGGCAGAGAGAATACCTTCAGGGTAAGACTATTATGAGTAAACACCTTCAGGGTAAGACTATTATGAGTAAACACCTTCAGGGTAAGACTATTATGAGTAAACACCTTCAGGGTAAGACTATTATGAGTAAACACCTTCAGGGTTCACAGTCAGTGTAAGACTATGACAAGTAAATACCTTCAAGGTATTCAGTCAGTGTAAGAGTATTATGTGTAAATACCCTCAGGGTTTTCAGTCATTATAACTGTATTACTACTAAATACCAGTGGCGGGATGTCAAGGCCTGCAAGGCCGTCTCTGGCCTAAACAAATCTCAAACTGATGTAAATTATATTTTGTCCATGAATGTCCTTATAATAAATAATTCCAAATGGTCTCTCCGCTTCCTGTTATAGCTTTTAAAGCATTTAACCAATCACATTTCAGCCATCATTCGTTGCCAGGCAGGGTCACAGTCAAACAGGTCTGCCTGTAGGCCTTCACAATCCATTCTGCAGGCCCTCCAACACAAAATAAGTGTCAATGAAACACAAAATGAATGTTGCTTCAACCAATCAGATTTTGAGTTGGTGTCACCAGGGCCCTCTACCAGGCATATGGCAACGTCAACGTATTCAGACCCGTTGATTGCATAATCTAGATTGGTCCAATCTAGCTGTTGTCACCCCACAATGGCTGTAGGAGAAGAAGAAATAGATTTGGGGGTAGATTTACTTTTAGGGCCATTTTCAAGACGGACTTTTCAAGAAAAGCTGCACATTGTTAAGAAAGGTCGAGCAACTCCGTTGCTAGCTAGTCTGTCACAACCAGGAAGAGGATTTGTCCACCACTTTCAGGTAACCAACAAGTAGTTGGTGGTAGTTGGTGGTAGTTTTCTATCAGCATTACTTCAAAGGCGATAGACTTCTTGATGGAACTGAAGCACATGGATAATCTGTACGACAGAGTAACCGAACTGTTCTTGAGGAAAGAGAGGAGGATGGATTTTGTTTATAAATTATCCGATTTTTTTGGCGAGTAAAATGATGCTGTTTTCCTAAATAATATTGCAAGGTTATTATTGATGTTTTGTGTGTGTGTCCCGGCTGTAGCTTCAGTAGGAGGAGCCTTGTTCACCCGTTTCTTTATGCAATACAGCCATTTATTAAGGCTACAGGAGTTCTGTATCTGCGATGCAATGCCTCTTTATACTGTATTTCTGCATAGTAATATGGTTTATAACCATAAATTAGTTTCTGAGGGGTAGATTGATTCAGACGGAGCATTACTGAAGGTCTAGATGTGAAATGTATGGATTGCTACTGCTAAATACCTTCAGGGCTTTCAGCAAGTATAAGAGTATATGAGTATAAGAGTATATTAGTAAATACCTTCAGGGTTTTCAGTAAGTGTAAGAGTATATGAGTATAAGAGTATATTAGTAAATACCTTCAGGGCTTTCAGCAAGTATAAGAGTATATGAGTATAAGAGTATATTAGTAAATACCTTCAGGGCTTTCAGCCAGTATAAGAGTATATGAGTATAAGAGTATATTAGTAAATACCTTCAGGGCTTTCAGTCAGTGTAAGAGTATATGAGTATAAGAGTATATTAGTAAATACCTTCAGGGCTTTCAGCCAGTATAAGAGTATATTAGTATAAGAGTATATTAGTAAATACCTTCAGGGCTTTCAGCAAGTATAAGAGTATATGAGTATAAGAGTATATTAGTAAATACCTTCAGGGTTTTCAGTCAGTGTAAGACTATTACAAATAAACACCTTCAGGGTTTTCAGACAGTGTAAGAGTATTACGAGTAAATACCTTCAGGGTAAATACCTTCAGGGTTTTCAGTCAGTGTAAGACTATTACAAATAAACACCTTCAGGGTTTTCAGACAGTGTAAGAGTATTACGAGTAAATACCTTCAGGGTTTTGAGGAACTCACACGAGACCCAGAGAACATCTTTGATCTGTTTGAGCCACGCAATGGTGAGGTCTTTAGAAAGAGCCAAAGAAACATACCACACCTACAGAAACAAACACACACACACACACACACCACACACACACATACACACACGCAAGTCACACTATGTTCCAACTTATTAATTTATTAACATGAAACTATGATCCATTGTGTGCATTTATTAATGTGGAATAAAGTTTATGTTCCAGCATATTAATTTATTAACATGAAATTCACCTTTGGCTCATTTTCCACTTCCATGCTACCCAGAATAGCTCGACACAGTTTCTCAAACCTCTGTGAAATAAACGAAAGAAAAAGGCACAATGAAGGAACAGCATCCTGTCAACCAACGTTTCTTCAGCCTCAGAGCCACTATGAGACACACATACACTGACTGTGCGTTTTCCCTGAAATCAAAGTAACTCAGTGAAAAAAAGGCTTTATATATAATAAAGTACAAAACTGTTTGTCTCATGTGAAACTTGTGCAATGAAAAACTGAAAAAGCACAAGCAAGCAAGCAAGGAAGCCCACAGACCCGACCAGCACAGACCTGACTTACACTGGCACAGACCTGACTTACACTGGCACAGACCTGACTTACACTGGCACAGACCTGACTTACACTGGCACAGACCTGACTTACACTGGCACAGACCTGACTTACACTGGCACAGACCTGACTTACACTGGCACAGACCTGACTTACACTGGCACAGACCTGACTTACACTGGCAGACCTGACTTACACTGGCGTAGACCTGACTTACAGGTGCACAATAAATTGGCACAGACCTGATTTTTACAAGGGCACAGACCTGACTTACATTCATGACACAGATCCTGTTTTGACACTGGCACAGACCTGAAATACACACTTGGGTCAGACCTTTTTGCACTGCATCAATGCGCATAATCATCAACATCAGCATCATTGAGATAATAAATTAGAATATCATATAAAAAGTTATTTTTTTCAGTAATTCAATTGAGACAACCTGTTGAAACACAGACATTCATGGTACAGAGTGATCTACACTGGTTTATGATTATGGCACAGACCATACAATAAATACAGACCTGACTTACACTTTGGCACACTGCATCAATGGCATAATCATCAACATCAGCTGGCATAAACATTGAGATACATCACTCTGTCTTGAATCTATATAATATATGCGTTTTACTTCTTGATGATATTCTAATTTATTGAGATGCACCTGTTCACCAACACAGACCTGACTTACACTGGTACAGAGTGCCTCACCTGGCAGAGCAGGTAGCATTTAGTGTTATGGTTATGGGTTTGATTCCCAGGTTATGGGTTTGATTCCCAGGAAGCACGTACTGTCATACTGACACATATGTAAACGACTCTGGGTGATGGCACCTGGGGAAGGGCCCCTGGCAAATGGAAAGGAAGGGCTAAAAACTACCTCCGCATTGTAAGAAGTGTACATTTTTAAGCAAGAAATTTTTTCTGACCCACTGAAAATCTGATTTACTAAAACTGAAAATCTGTGTTTGGACTCTTATTTTGAAGCAACATCCTATGGTAATAAAATACATGACCTTAACTCTGATGCACACAATCTCTCTCACACACACACTATATATATCATACTTTATAGATGTCCAAAAAGAAAATAATGAAACATACCACTTTATCATCTTTTCCCAGTATAAATAATAATTTTCTTGCAATTTTAAAGATGGACAATGCATTTCTCTTTGTGGTTCCTGCCTCACTCGCTATGAAGAAGTCATCGACCTCGCTCCTGTAACAGTGAGGACCAGAATCATGAGCGGAATCATGAGCAGAAGATTCACGCCACACTGAGGCTTCTCATCCAGCAGAAACGATCAAAGGAAACATCAGGCCTGCAGAGAGCAAGTCTGCTTAGCTGTAAGTGAAGATCTACAACAACAAATGCACCACAATCCAAACAAAATCAATACCCTTTACACATGATCTATAAGCCATTTGTTACTGGAATATATATGAGCTACAGGTTTTAGCCCCAGGTCACATGGTGCTCAAGGAAGTCAGCGTTTGCTTTTGATAACAGCCATCACATTCAAACTTTATACCTAATCCCATTGGCTAATCCCATTGGACAGTGACTCCCCGCATACCCAGTCTATGAAGTCCGGCTCGCCCCTGCGTCCCCAAACCCCTGTGTCCCTGAGCTCCTGTGTACCCACCTGATCTCCCTATGTAGTCTGCAGCGACAGAGGAAGCGGCGGACCAGAGCCTGGATCTGCGTGGCCGCCCGCTCTCTCTCCTTAAGGCCCTTCCTCTCCTCACGCGCCAGTCGTGCCTTGTCCAGGAACTGGGACTTGGATGTTTGCGTGGCGCTGAACATCTTCTGCTCCTAACAGCTGCTCAGAAGGGGGCGGGGAAGGGGGGGTATCAAGATCACGTGATGCTGTTTGGGGCCATGTTATGGCTGAGCATATGGGTTCACACAGTTCTGTTTCGTTTTTTTTTTTTTTTATCTAAGTACTTTGAGATGTGGCTGAATATTATGTTCATGTGTGGTAAATAAAAGCGCTGCTCTTTACCTTTCCTTCCAGTAGTGGCACAAGTTGGGTTTGAGTGGGAAGCTCATACGAATATCTAACGATGTTGCATGTCCGCTAAATTACAAATCAATATCCTGAGGTCCATTAGGGTAAGAACAAATAGAACCTCTGGCAGAGACTTCTTTTCATATTCAATTTCTGTACAAGACAAAAAAAATACTAAGCCAGTGACCACAAAACACCAAATATCTATACTGACAAACTCCATTGCTAATTATTTATTGTTATTATTAACTCTGCAGTTTTCAAGGACACTGATATTGTGATCGGAGACAACATTCAGCACCAGCATAACATGCTTATAGCAAACTTATTCTCCTCAGTATTTAAATAATTTCGATTTCTTAGCTCTGAATCACGACTTATACGATGTAGATCCGTTAGTTAGGACAGCTGCTAAAAATGGAAAATTCCACTGGGTTTACTCAGCTTTGATTTGGTGCTAACAGCAAACAACCACTTATTGTGAAGCTATCGTACTTTATGACTGAGATGTTTAACAGAAAAAAAAACTATTACTTTGGTTAAGTGAAATAAATGACTGGCTCTCATGTATGTGCACAATAAAATTGGTGTGTTGTGCATAACTTGGAATAAATTGCACACAAGTAACAAGGTCGCCTACTGCCTCTCTAACAAAACAACCCCGCTAGCCTGCTAGCCGCTGTTAGCTAGTAGCTATCTAGGAACTTTGCAGCATTTAATTCACAGACAGCGGACGAGTATTGTTGTCATGCGCCAAGAACACACGAACATAAACGTTAAAGACAATCTAAACCACAATTTAGCAGACAGTCGACTTACGTCAGCGTGTAAGTCGTCTTTGGAAATGTAAATATTAAGATGTCTTTCCAAACTGCTGGCAATAATCCTACATAGGTGCATCTTCTAAAACCTTCCGGGGAGAAACAGGCACACGTACGTAATAACGTCCGGAGCAGCTCACGCCGTCGATCAAAGGCATGTAATGTCAGGAAAATGCTAATTGTAAAATGAATTTGGGTATATATATATGTATATATATATTTTAATAGCTCACAATTCACTTTTCAGAAGTCAAATTTAAAATAACTATAATAATATGCCGTTAATACCTTCCGTTAATAGATTGCATTAATTACGTTAATAATCTACAAAATTTTAGATTTTCATAACATGCTTGAGATATTCTGGTTAAGACTACGACGTTTTAAATTTTACCTTCTCAAAGTTTTACCAAATTCCTTATTTAAATAATAATAGAAATAATAGCTAATTTTCTGTGATTCAAATAGTATAGCGTTGAAGCTATGAGTAAGAAAAAGCATGTTGCCTCGGTCCAATTTCAATGTTATAGTAATCATTTTTTACGGTTCATATATTTTAAACAATTCAGAGACCATTTCCATTCCTAGTCGCTTATGAACTCCTCATGAACACTCCATATGAACACGCCCAGTTTTGACCGGAAGTGAGTAATTTCTATCAGTTCCAGGGCCCGAAGACGTCGGGGAATTTCTATGGTAAATAGATTATCATCTTTGTTCTATTTAATAACAGTTTTTTATCGTATGTGTCGGTTTGACATGATCCACAATCTGGTGTGTAAATCTCTTTAGATCTTTTCATCTGTCGACAGCGCTCCTAGAAGCAGGACGCTAGTTTCCTTACATTAGCCGCTTAGCTAGCCGTGGCTAACGTGACACGAAGTTAACACGAAGGCTGCGCTGTATGAGTTATCGTACACTTGTTAGGTTAACTATCTACCACTCTATACATAATAATAATAATTTGGTACAAAACAGAAAACAAACATTTCTTGAGCGTACTCATCCAAACAGTAAATACAGCTGAGTTTCCGTACGACGCAGCTGGCTAGTTTAATTAGTTTAGCTAATCGTTAGGCTAACTGGCGTGTAAGTCTGAACCCCGGCACAATAAACTAGGTAAGATGTGAGTGTGAAGGATAGTATGTCATTTTAATGCAATGGACACGATAAACACTTGTGGGAAGACCTTCGAATAACAATAGGTTAAATGGCTACTAAAAATAGCCCCGTTCAGTCACTGCAATAAACTTCTATAAACTATCAGGTCATTGTATCTCAGGACTTGAATAATGTACAGTACGTTCAGAAGTGTGTGTAAATAGAGTGTGTGTGTTGTGTATATGTATACTGGTTTTAAAGATCCACTCTCAAGTCAGAAGCTTATAGCTGGGATCATGTTTAGTTCTAACTGTCTCCACCCTCCCTGCACGTCTGTCTGGCAGGAAGAGATGTCCGGAGAAAGCGCGGTGAGCTCGGCTGTGCCGGCAGCGATGACGAGGACCACCTCCTTCAAGGGCTCCAGTCCTAGCTCCAAGTACGTGAAGTTGAATGTGGGCGGGGCCCTCTACTACACCACCATGCAGACCCTCACCAAGCAGGACACTATGCTGAAGGCCATGTTCAGCGGCCGCATGGAGGTCCTCACCGACAGTGAAGGTGAGCAGCAGTTTTCCTTCATTGATGGCATAATTGGGCTACATATTTTTACATATTCAATTAGTATAATGAAACTGTGATTAACAAGTTACAGAACTCTGTTGTACTCTTTCTTACCCCTGCAGGCTGGATCCTGATCGACAGGTGCGGGAAGCACTTCGGGACCATCCTGAACTATCTGCGGGATGGGGTGGTCCCTCTGCCCGAGAGCCGACGTGAGACTGGGGAGCTCCTGGCCGAAGCCAAGTACTACCTGGTGCAGGGCCTGGTGGACGAGTGCCAGGCCGCCCTGCAGGTACCACTCACCTGAACAGGTACCACTCACCTGAACACAGCAAACACACAAGCATGTATCGCTGACCTGAACACGGCACACTCACCGGAACAGACCAGCAGGTACCGCTCACCTGTATATATTACAGCTGTCAGGCTGTGTTAATCTGTATACACCAGTTCCATACAGCTGTCAGGCTGTACACAGAGCTGTTGGATGCCACCTGTACACATAGCTAGTGCTCATAAAGTTGTCTGAATCTGAATCAGGCCTGGTACTGCTTGTATTTTCATCTTCAGCAGAACCTCACCTACAGTATACCTCTCTACCGTTATCACACTTTCCCCACCAGAACAAAGATGCATATGAGCCCTTCTGCAAAGTGCCCTTGGTGACATCATCTAAGGAGGAGCAGAAGCTCATCGCTACATCCAATAAGGTGCAGTGTCCACCGCATGTCTCTCCCACCTGGGCAGAGCCACCCAGTCCTGGACCTCATCAGTTTTAACAGTTTAAGTGCTCGTTCTGTCCAGCATGCGGTGAATGTGGTGTGGTTGTGCTGGCAGACGGGGCGCATCACTGTATTACTGCAGTACCACATGTCCATAGGCCGTTCACATTGATCTGTCTCTCCACAGCCTACTGTCAAACTACTGTACAACAGAAGCAACAACAAATACTCCTATACCAGGTGAGCGAGGGTGAATAAGCATTCATCAGTGCTTTAGATGAGCACTTTGAGCCATCAAATTCCCATGTTTCCTGGGATAGGGCATGTTAACGGTGGCATTGGAGCCTTAATGGAGGGTCTGTCTCCCTGTCTCTGCAGTAACTCTGATGACAACATGCTGAAGAACATCGAACTGTTTGACAAGCTGTCGCTGCGCTTCAACGGCCGCGTGCTCTTCATCAAGGACGTGATTGGTGACGAGATCTGCTGCTGGTCCTTCTACGGCCAGGGCAGGAAGATCGCTGAGGTCTGCTGTACCTCCATCGTCTATGCCACTGAGAAAAAGCAGACCAAGGTGAGCATCAGGACACACCCACCCTCACACACCCCTGCCCCGCCCCCAGTGTCTGGGCCATGTCCACAATATGATCTGCACCTTTAAAAATAGGCGGTGCCTCACACATCCCATCATGTCTGCTCTGAGCTTGTGTTGTGGCCTCCTGAAGTGCTTGAGATGTTCTTCTCCTATTGGCTGTGACAGATAACCCAGTTGGGTTAAGGGTCATGCTTGCTCCTACTGGCTTTGCACACAGTAATGTGTGTCACCTCCCAGGTGGAGTTCCCCGAGGCGCGCATCTATGAGGAGACCCTCAACATCCTGCTGTACGAGTCGCAGGACGGCTGGGGGCCGGATAACGCCCTGCTGGAGGCCACAGGGGGCGCCGCGGGCCGCTCTCCCCAACTGGACGAGGACGAGGAGCGTGACCGAATCGAGCGTGTGCGACGCATCCACATTAAACGAGATGACCGCACACACCACCACCAGTGACCCAGCCCACTGCCCCTTTGACCTCTGACCCCTGACCCACTCCCCTTGTGCCTTAACAACCACCAGCTCTTCATTTGCTACCCCAAACCCCCCCTTTCTTTTATGGCTACTGGACAGACGCACACGCATGATATTGAGAGTTCAGCAGTCAGGACCTTAGAAGACACAGTGGAGCAGTGTGGTTGTTGTACTGAACACACTGGGCACCTCTTTGTGTCCTCTATTTGGCATTGTTGCCTGCCATTGTGGAGAGCTCGCCTGCCCTCTGTGTTAAGGGATGGATGATCTTGTGTGTTGATGTGAAGATGGTGATGTCAAGAGGGGCCATCTTGACCAGAGCTCAGACAACTCTCTAAAACACCAGTCTGGACGTTGAGGAACAGCTTCGTGTGAACCTCTAGAACATTAGTAAATGGACTGAATGGGATTGTTGTACGGCCCAGTCCACTGCAGTGCATACAGTCTCTTGTTTGTTCACAGTGTCCTGCACTGTCTGTGAATGTAGCTGAGTGTGACCCAGGCTCTAAAATCTGTAGATTAGCAGCTAGAGATGACTGGCATGATGACCTGATGGGCACCATCATTCCACCTTTAGGGCTGTTGAGGCCTTTAGGGCATGCCCTGCCTTTCCCAGCAGAGTGCTGTGTTGTCCCGTAATGTGACAGCAGTCTTTGTTTCTGCAGAAACGACTGTCAGATTGCTGTGGCTCCTAATTGAGAATTTAGAACAGATGATGGTAGTTTTGTCTGGTTGGATTCTGTTTGTGTAATGTGATGTTTAGTGAAAGCTCAGTCATTTCGCTGTTTGTGAGGACTGTCAAGCTGTTTGTATCTGTGTCTGTGTGTGTGTGCGCGCGCGCTTTAGTAAGATGACTTTATGAGGACTTGTAGGTGTTTGTCAGTGGTATTTGAAGTGTCATTCAAAGAAAGTCTTTTGCAAAAAAAAAAAGGTGAATGATGTGAATTTGCTGACAGTTTGGCTAAGTATTGCTATGGTTTGTGTTCTGAAAATAGAGATTGAAGTTTGAACTTAGTAGGCGTTCTTGTTTCAGCCACTGGAGGTCAGTGTTGTGCCTATTTCTGCCTCAGATCTAAGGCACTCCTCATCGTGAGCAATAACTAACATCAGATATGATGTCACTGATGTTTACTTTCGTTCTGACATAATGCCTCGGTTTGCAAATTAAAAATGGTGTGGTGTTTTACCAGGTGATGTTGAATTAATGGCAGGTAGGTAACGTGGTCTCTGGGTAAGAATGTCAAGTGACTGTGTGTGAGGGCTGTTGAAATAGAGGCTGTGGCAGAGGTGACAGATTGAACGTGGCTGATTCACTGATGGAGCTGGAGACTAGAAGCTAATCAGAGACTTCGGAATTTGTGGAGCAGCACCTCTGCTGGCATTCTGTCACTATCCTACAACCACAGAGCTAGGATCAGTTTGTGCCTTCTACGTGTTAACAAAAACGGTGATGAAGCATAGAGCTGGTCTTGGATCAGTGCCATGGGCACATGTTTAATGAAGTGGAGAGTGACCATGCTGATCCTGGACCAGGGCCTTCCGTCATTATATTTGTTACAGTATGACCGACCAGGCAGAACCTTGGTCTGCGTACTTTGAGAAGTTTGATAAAGATGATTTCAGATCTGTTTTTTGTTGGTGTGGGTGTCCAATGTTTGTCGTCATGTTTGTTTGATTTGTTAAAGGCATATTTAGAAATTAATACAATCTGTATACTGTAGAGATGTTTGTACAGATGTACACATGATTAAAAAAAACTTTTACATACAATATATTTATACACACCTTATCACAAATAAAGATTTCTACAAACTTCATAGTCAAAACTTGTTTTTGTCCTTTATTGTGGGTCTTTTGTACATGTAAGTATAAAACTTCAAAAGTAATTGGGGCTCATATTTCACTGTAGAAGTAGATTTTACATGTGCTGCATATCTGGTGGAATTCTGTCGTCAACTTGGTTATCACAGCTGTCTGTATTCAAGGTCTGAACACTGAGTTACAAACCGTTATACTCCACAGCAAGAGGTGGAGTAGGTTGGGTGTATTGTTGGTTGCTTTGTTACAAGCTATGTTTATAAATAAATACGATCTGTACACTGAAGATCACTAAAAGGTCACTAAAAGAGGTGGAATGGGTGGGTCCTCCAGTCTCCTCAGATTATCGAGGCCTTGTCCGTGGTGTGACCTGTGGTAAACACATATCAGTCCACACAGTCTGAGCAGGTGTCTGAGCAGTCAGGACACGTTAGGATATGTACAGGGCCTTGTGAAAGTATTCGGCCCCCTTGAACTTTTCAACCTTTTGCCACATTTCAGGCTTCAAACAAAGATATAAAATTTACATTTTTTTGTGAAGAATCAACAAGTGGGACAATCGTGAAGTGGAATGAAATTTATTGGATATTTTAAACTGAAAAATGGGCCATGCAATATTATTCGGCCCCCTTGCGTTAAAACTTTGTAGCGCCGCCTTTTGCTGCGATTACAGTTGCAAATCGCTTGGGGTATGTCTATCAGTGTTGCACATCGAGAGGCTGAAATTCTTACACATTCTTCCTTGCAAAACAGTTCATGCTCAGTGAGGTTGGATGGAGAGCGTTTGTAAACAGCAGTTTTCAGCTCTTTCCACAGAATTTTGATTGGATTCAGGTCTGGACATTGACTTGGCCATTCTAACACCTGGATACGTTTATTTGTGAACCATTCTATTGTAGATTTGGCTTTATGTTTTGGATCATTGTCTTGTTGGATGATAAATCTCTGTCCCAGTCTCAGGTCTCTTGCAGACTCCAACAGGTTTTCATCCAGAATGGTCTTGTATTTGGCTCCATTCATCTTCCCATCAATTTTAACCATCTTCCCTGTCTCTGCTGAAGAACAGCAGTCCAAACCATGATGCTGCCACCACCATGTTTGACAGTGGGGATGGTGTGTTCAGGGTGAGGAGCTGTGTTGCTTTTACGCCAAACATATCGTTTTGCATTGTGGCCAAAAAGTTCGATTTTGGTTTCATCTGACCAGAGCACCTTCTTCCACATGTTTGGTGTGTCTCCCAGGTGGCTTGTGGCAAACTTGTGCAGTGTACGACTGACTGTTGTCCTATGGACAAACTCTCCCACCTCAGCTCAGTAGATCTCTGCACTTCATCCAGAGTGATCATGGGCCTCTTGGCTGCATCTCTGATCAGTCTTCTCCTTGTTCGAGATGAAAGTTTAGAGGGACGGCCGGGTCTTGGTAGGTTTGCAGTGGTCTAATTCTCCTTCCATTTCAATATGATCACTTGCACAGTGCTCCTAGAGATGTTTAAAATCCGGCTTTATCCAAATCCGGCTTTAACCTTCTCCAAAACAGTATCTTGGACCTGCCTGGTGTGTTCCTTGGTCTTCATGCTGCTCTCTGTGCTTTAAACAGAACCCTGAGACTCACAGAGCAGGTGTATTTATACGGAGACTTGATTACACACAGGTGGATTCTATTTATCATCATCAGTCATTTAGGACAACATTGGATCTTTGTTTGAAGTCTGAAATGTGGCAAAAGGTTGAAAAGTTCAAGGGGGCCGAATACTTTCGCAAGGCACTGTACAGTCCCCAGCCCAACTTAACTAGAGTTCCTAGAACACCTAAACCAGGCAGCTGAGAGTTCTATAGCCCCTCATTACCAACCTCAGGTGGTGACAATGATGTTCATTAGAGTGTGAGCTTCTGTTACATGTCTATACGCTGTAGGTAACTGTGGGTCTTCCTGTAAAACCTCGGAGAGGGAGGGAGTCACTCACCACCATCAAATGGCCGTTCTTGCCTTTGAACGCCATGGGTTCCTGCCCTGTGCTGAAGTCCACAAAGTTCTCCTTGCCTCCATGGATCTCAAACTTTATACTGGAAGAGAAGTGAAACGCTTACTAGACCAGCGTTTACTACACCAGCGTTTCTGAGCACAGTGTTCAGGAACGCTTACTATACCAGCGTTTACTACACCAGCGTTTCTGAGCACAGTGTTCAGGACCTCCAGGCAACCCACATGTTGGCCATGTCCCTGCTCAAAACACACCTGAACCGAGCAACCAAGAGCCTCATACCTGGTTGTGTGACGGGAGCGTGGGGTTAGGGTTAAGGGTTAGGGTTTAGGGTTTAGGGGTTAGGGTTACGGGTTACGGGTTACGGGTTAGGGGTTAGGGGTTAGGGTTAGGGGTTAGGGTTAGGCTTTGGGTTAGGCTTTGGATTTGGGTTAGGGTTAGGGTTTAGGGTTAGGCTTTGGATTTGGGTTAGGGTTTGGGTGAGGTTTAGCTTAGCTGGGATATATTACCAAAATCAAGGACAGTGTCAATGATATGTATCACATCAATGTGACACTGCCACTTTGTGCGGAATTTCCTGCTTGCTAACCATCTGTGAGGGAGTGAGCTACAATCCAGTTCCATGAAGTGCTTTGAATGTAAAGTCTGTAGACTCCTCAGAATCCCTGAGACACAGAGAATCATGTCACAGGACAGTGCTCATCAGGGTTACACCTGGCAGCTTTTCAATGTGCAGAGTTTAGCTCCATCCAGACCTTAAAAATTTAACCCATGTTTAAGAGTCTTCAGAGTCTTCTGAAGAGACTGAGAATTTGAATCAGATGTCATAGAGTTTAAAATTAAATTTGCAGGACAAACCTCCAGGAGGAGGGCTAGAAACAAGAGCGACCAGTAAATTAGTCAAAAAGTTAGAAGCTTATATCATAGATAAGACATAATTCAACTTATTTTTGTTGTATTAACAAAGGAAGTTAATACATATTTTGTGCAGGTCTTGGATCCTGATGGGAAGTGATGTCAGACTCCTTACCTTCCCTGTAGCACTTTCATGTTGTTCTGCTTGTTTGCGAGCATGGCCAGTTTGGTCAAAGCTTCGTAGAGGTGATGACACTGAAGGACAACATCTCCCTGACACAGTAAGATTCGTTAGGACATTTCCAAAACTGGCCCATTTTCATCATTTAAATCCACACAAATTACTCATATCAGGTTCTTATATGTGTAACCGTGTTTCCCAGACTCATTGTTTTGTGTGTAGGTGGCATCACTGAGTGTAAGGCTCGTCCAGCCATGGTACCTTTTGTTTGGGTCCATCACAAACAACGTGGAAGATCATGAAGGTGTCACCCAGATTACTGACAGAAACGCCTGTGAGCACATCAGCAGAACATAGAACACCACTGACATACATCGACAGCAAATGGTCAACTGTTAGCGTGCTTCATTTTCCACAACACACGCTAGAAGGTACAAAATCTGTTAGTCAGATTACAAATGTTCATCTTTGTGTTTAGTGTTTATTTGTTTGTTTGTTTGTCACCGTTGAGTGCAGTGTAGCTGATGCTTTGTTTGATCTTGGCCTCCTCGGCGAGGTGCACGGCATTCTGGGTCAAGATCAGCTGTCTCGGCCGTGGCTTGAAGCCATTCCGGTCATACTTCACCACGGGAACACTGTACTGGAGAGGGAGAGAGAGGAATGGAGGAAGAATGAGAGAGAGAGAGAGAGAAGGCATGACAAGTGTGTCCTCCAAAGTTCATATCATCATGACATACCTTGATACGCTCGTGACGCACCACTTCCAGGACACGCATGTTGATGTCCTGCTCACCTGAGAACAGACACACAAGACTTGCAATGTTAAAGACTCAATAGTAAAGACTCAGTGCTAAAAAGACTACAAGGTCACTCTTTAGACTGAATGATTGTGCAGGATTAATGTGCACTGAATAAACCAGGTGAAGTTTCCCACAGCATAGTCTCATCTCTGCTGCTGGAGTCTATAATGAGGATGATGGTGTTTGGATGAAGATGTTGATACTGACTGATCCTGGTGTCCACGAAAGCCACAGCAACACTCTGAGGGTAGCTGTCCTTCTTGCCTTTGAAGATGGAGCTGGTGACCACCTTCATCTGCAGCTAGCGGAAGAGAATTCATCGCCTCATTGACATAAAAAACAGATGCTGACATCATGAGGTATGTAAGAAAATCATCAAAGAGAGCAATAATGTAGATTTACTTCCTTAATTGTTCAAATCAGGTCGTTAATTGTATAATATAAACACATTAAGAGCAACGACAAAATTTAATTTCTGAAGGTTTTCTATTTTAATATAAATTTCTGCAGTTCATCAACAAAAGAACACAGATCAGTTTACTAAGAAGTAGAGGAAGAGGAGGGACGATGAAGACGAGGAACTGGGTGATGGTACCTGGGTCTTCCTCTGGGGTGTGAGGCCTCGTATGTAGTTCCTCACCATCCAGCGCTCGAGTGCAGTCGCCGCAGAATCTCCGAAGCCTGCAGGAACAAGAACAGGGCTCTAGAGCAGGGTTCAAGAACAGGGCTCTAGAGCAGGGTTGTTAATATGTCTTTAGAAAGAGCACCCAGAACAGGGAGTCTAGAACATGGCTCCAGAACAAGGCCTTAGCACAGTATGGCACTAGAACATAACTAGACACACACCACAAAAACAGGAACATTGGTTTAGAAATGTGGAGCTGAAATGGAATTGCTCAGGACCTTGGGATCAGGAATATAAAATTCCTCCAAAATATAGCACAGTCTAGAGTTTTGCCTGCTCTGTCATGCCAAGCAACACTTATCAAGCTCTTAAAGTCTTCAACCAGGTCTTTTAGAACGGAGGAAGCACCAAATCACGGAGACCATAGAACCACCGGTCATCATGTTGTGAGACAGTGAGAGATGGATTCTCAGGTGCTTGCCAGGTAATGGCAGTAAGTATTTTTAAAGCATCAGTGCTGCTACAGACAGAAGACATTGCATGCTCATTGTGTGAACAAAAATCTCTTTATACCTCTGTCATTACAGGGGGAGGGGTAAGCCATGTGGTTTTATCCAAAACCGTCTTGGGCAGGTTGTTTCTCAACCTCGTGAGGTAGCTCTGTCTGACAAAGGCTAGGTACTCGGAGTTATCTGTAGTTTTCGCCTGACCTCGTGTCATATATCCCTTAATAAATCTGAAACAACACAAATGAAAACAAAAACATATCAGACGCGAATTCACTAGTGCTCTTAAAGCACATGCTCCCAACCCTGCTGCTGGACATTAACACCCTTCAGGGCTCAGTTATAACCCTGCTCCTGGACATTAACACCCTTCAGGGCTCAGTTATAACCCTGCTCCTGGACATTAACACCCTTCAGGGCTCAGTTATAACCCTGCTCCTGGACATTAACATTCTGCGGAGTTGAGTTCCAGTCCTGATCTTTCATTCCTGATCCAGTTTATTAGAACTTTATGAACCAAGATCTAGATGGTACATTATGGTTGGAGTTTCCACCAAGAGGTAGATCACCAGAAGCAGGTCTGAGCATCCAGGATGATCAGACTGTGATGCACTTGTCTGTATTTAAACCCGTCTGCATTTATAGTTGTCTGTATTTATAGTCATCTGTATTTAAACCCATCTGTATTTAAACCTGTCTGTATTTAAACACGTCTGTATTTCTCTACTCACTGTTTAATCACTTTGACAGCCCACTCTCGTCTCTGTCTTTCTTTGCGAGCCTGCACTCCTCTCCAGCACGTTTCGATTTTGGTAGCTGACGGGAGGAACATTCAACTCATCACAATATGTAAAAAAACATTAAACAAAACAGGATCTACGTTTGAATGTTTGCATGATATTTCATGTCCAAATGCTTTGTGACTGACCTGCTTCTTTCTGCTTTATGAACTCTCCTCTAGCTCGATAACCCTTGTATTTTGCTTGAATTTTTGCAACTGTAACATGTAACATGCATATTAAAAGCTTATTAATGTGTATTTGCGAGAT
This sequence comes from Brachyhypopomus occidentalis, assembly GCA_020368025.1. Classification (NCBI taxonomy): domain Eukaryota; kingdom Metazoa; phylum Chordata; class Actinopteri; order Gymnotiformes; family Hypopomidae; genus Brachyhypopomus; species Brachyhypopomus occidentalis. The sequence goes on from JAGXOD010001435.1 coordinate 91,723, forward strand.
ACTCTTGTAAATACTTAACATTCTTAACATTAGGTGATTGCCTTGTATTGCATTTCTAATACATTATATATTAAAGTCAGTCAGACAGTCAGCTGACCAAACTCTACTAACCCAACTCATGTTTACAGATCTCATAAGCGTCTTCAGTGGCGAACAGCGTCCTGGCATAGCGAATGAAAATCTTAGTCCTGAAAAACAACAGATAGATATAACATCATCGTGGAGGTTTTTCGGTTTACAGCCACTGTTTCTCTATTTACAAATCAGTGTTTCCCTTAGTCCTAGATCCTGCACTTCCTGATTCTGCCACCAGAATCACCTTGACTCAGTAAATTAAAGGATGTGTTATATAATGGGTGTGTCCACGTCCCCCAAGGCTCCTGTAACTCATTAGCAGACCTATATAAAACAGTATGAACACTTACTGCTTACACTCTACGTTTTATCTTTATTTTGATATTTTGAATTCTTTATTTTGCATTGGAATTTGTCTTGGGGTGTGTATGTGTGTGTGTGTGTGAGAGAGAGAGAGAGTGAGAGAGAGAGAGAGAGAGAAAGAGACTGTGAGTATTACCTGCCCATTTTGTACTCATCTGGCTGGTAGCCCAAGTGTTGGACGAGTTTCTCTACGCCTTCAGAGGGGACACCGTGCCAGTGTGGCCAGGTGTGTGGACACAAGGGTTTATACCTGGCCAGCATCACAACACACCTGAACCCTCAGACACAACATTACCCACAGAGCAAACCACAACTGTGTTCAGGCACAAAAATAAGTGGT
>JAGXOD010001435.1:95000-110454 GCA_020368025.1 Brachyhypopomus occidentalis
GGTATCTCTGCCCCTAACTGAGCAGGTGTATATTGGTATCTCTGCCCCTAACTGAGCAGGTGTATATTGGTATCTCTGCCCCTAACTGAGCAGGTGTATATTGGTATCTCTGCCCCTAACTGAGCTGGTGTATATTGGTATCTCTGCCCCTAACTGAGGTGGTGTATATTGGTATCTCTGCCCCTAACTGAGGTGGTGTATATTGGTATCTTCACCCCTAACTGAGCAGGTGTATATTGGTATCTCTGCCCCTAACTGAGCTGGTGTATATTGGTATCTCTGCCCCTAACTGAGCTGGTGTATATTGGTATCTCTGCCCCTAACTGAGCTGGTGTATATTGGTATCTTCACCCCTAACTGAGCTGGTGTATATTGGTATCTTCACCCCTAACTGAGCTGGTGTATATTGGTATCTCTGCCCATAACTGAGCTGGTGTATATTGGTATCTCTGCCCCTAACTGAGGTGGTGTATATTGGTATCTCTGCCCCTAAATGAGCAAGTGCATATTGGTATCTCTGCCCCTAAATGAGCAGGTGTATATTGGTATCTCTGCCCCTAACTGAACTGGTGTATATTGGTATCTTCACCCCTAATTGAGCAGGTGCATATTGATATCTCTGCCCCTCTGCTGTGTTGTTAGTCTGTGCATTTAAATCCTTTTTGGTTTCATCAACAACACTGCTTACTAAATACATTTAGTCCACCCTGTGTGTGTGTGTGTGTGTGAGAGAGAGAGAGAGAGAGAGAGAGAGAGAGACTCACGTGACAAAGTGAGGATGATGCCCCATTTTCTCTTCCAGCTTCTCCAGAAATGTAAGGTCAGTGATGTCTCCTGGCCTCATGCACTCCTCGTCCTATCAGCAAATACAACAGGAGTGACTAACCCAGCTAACAGGAGTGATTACATACAGTAACACAATTACCACACCACTGATCACATACAGTAACACCAGTGTCATTGAACTACAGATAGTATTAGTGCTCCAACATCTCCAACATTACTGTACCAGAACTGAGATGATTCCTCTGTGTTTCTCATCCACCAGGTCACAGATGATTTTGTTATTAAAGAACTGCACTGGCTCCCACTAACACACAGAGATGCACAAACACACACAGAGTGAGAGAGAAAGACAGAATAATTAAATTCAGATCAAGTGTACTGTTATGTTTGTTTTATGAGCTTACTCTACATTTGTTATGTCAAGCCTACACTAATCTTCCCATATACTGATGAATATACATGATAACTGATGCTGTGTGTCTTAACGCAGGGCCTTTGCATTAAAGGTGCAGTAAGGAGTTTGTCCTTTACCTCAATGCCCTCAGCCCCATACTCCTCCTGCTCAGCCTTCAGTGTAAGCTGGATAAACAACTGCTGGAGCTTCTCATTGCAGTAATTAATACAAAACTGCTCAAAACTGAAATGTCCACACACACACACACACAAACACACACCTTTCTACATGACATCTTGTACAAAGCAATCTGTACTGTTCTACATACATGTTGTATGGCATACATGAGTGTGTGGGGATCACATGCCATATTAACAGAGCAAATCTCCATATCAGTTCTTGCACTAATGAGAGATCAGGTCTTCAGATATCTTGCTAACAGTTAATAATGAATGAAGATGTGGAAAATGCTGCATAGGTCAACAACCTCATAAAGGGGTCTATGGGTTAGCTATGGTTATCATCTGTATTTCCATTACAACCTACAGAGCAGCGTCAAAGCTTAGCAGAGACACAGGACAAACAGAAGTCACAGATGACATTTTTCTCAACTCATACCTGTTCACATAGAAGACCTCAAATCCATAAATGTCAAGAAGTCCAATAACTGTCTTTCTGTTTGGCTCCTAAAAATGAGTAATAAAATACAGGTTGTGATTTTAGGATCTCACACGTACAGCAGAAGGTCCTTAGACCAAAGTCAATATTACAAAAATCAGTAGTGCCAAACTGAATTTTTTTTTAAATATAAGAACATGAACATATTTGCTGTTTTCTCAAAGCTGACCAGCCCATTTATTTGTGTAGGTTCTGTCCCATACCTGGTTCTCCAGTGACTCATTGATTCGGCTGACGAGCCAGGTGAAGGTGCGTCCGTAGATGGCCTTGGCCAGCGCGTCCCTCGCATAGATGGCATGGTCCACCGTGAAGGGGCAGAGCACCTGGGACAGCACACCAGTGTCCAGCGTCCAAACCACCCCAGGACCCCACACCACCCCAGGACCCTACACCACCCCAGGACCCCACACCACCCCAGGAACCCACACCACCCCAGGAACCCACACCACCCTAGGACCCTACACCACCCCAGGACCCTACACCACCCCAAGAACCCACACCACCCCAGGACCCTACACCACCCCAGGAACCCACACCACCCCAGGAACCCACACCACCCCAGGAACCCACACCACCCCAGGAACCCACACCACCCCAGGACCCCACACCACCCCAGGACCCTACACCACCCCAGGACCCCACACCACCCCAGGACCCTACACCACCCCAAGAACCCACACCACCCCAGGAACCCACACCACCCCAGGAACCCACACTGCCCCAGGTACCTACACCACGGCTCTGATACACCATTCCCTCCTCTACCCAGCTATACCAGCCCATACTCTCCACTACCTGGCTCTGCTTTGAGATACTATTGTAATCTGGGAGTAATTAGCACATGAGATATTATCACATGAAGTCTGATGTCCATGAGCTGAGTCTCCCTCTCTCTTATCTCATCATTCTCTTTATTTAGGAGGCATCTGCCACCTCAAACTTTCACACAGTTTAAACTGAGTGTCCAGCGACAGTAGTGAAGGAGCAGTGTGAGACACCTTAGTGAAGGAGCAGTGTGAGACACCTTAGTGAAGGAGCAGTGTGAGACACCTTAGTGAAGGAGCAGTGTGGGACACCTTAGTGAAGGAGCAGTGTGAGACACCTTAGTGAAGGAGCAGTGTGAGACACCTTAGTGAAGGAGCAGTGTGAGACACCTTAGTGAAGGAGCAGTGTGAGACACCACCTTAGTGAAGGAGCAGTGTGAGACACCTTTAGTGAAGGAGCAGTGTGAGACACCTTAGTGAAGGAGCAGTGTGAGACACCTTAGTGAAGGAGCAGTGTGAGACACCTTAGTGAAGGAGCAGTGTGAGACACCTTAGTGAAGGAGCAGTGTGAGACACCTTAGTGAAGGAGCAGTGTGAGACACCTTAGTGAAGGAGCAGTGTGGAGACACCTTAGTGAAGGAGCAGTGTGAGACACCTTAGTGAAGGAGCAGTGTGAGAAGTGAAGGAGAGCAGTGTGAGACACCTTAGTGAAGGAGCAGTGTGAGACACCTTAGTGAAGGAGCAGCAGTGTGAGACACCTTAGTGAAGGAGCAGTGTGAGACACCTTAGTGAAGGAGCAGTGTGAGACACCTTAGTGAAGCAGCAGTGTGAGACACCTTAGTGAAGGAGCAAGGAAGTGTGAGACACCTTAGTGAAGGAGCAGTGTGAGACACCTTAGTGAAGGAGCAGTGTGAGACACCTTAGTGAAGTGAAGGAGACACCTTAGTGTGAGACACCTTAGTGAAGGAGCAGTGTGAGACACCTTAGTGAAGGAAGCAGCAGTGTGAGACACCTTAGTGAAAGTGTGAGACACCTTAGTGAAGCAGCAGTGTGAGACACCTTAGTGAAGGAGCAGTGTGAGACACCTTAGTGAAGGAGCAGTGTGAGACACCTTAGTGAAGGAGCAGTGTGAGACACCTTAGTGAAGGAGCAGTGTGAGACACCTTAGTGAAGGAGCAGTGTGAGACACCTTAGTGAAGGAGCAGTGTGAGACACCTTAGTGAAGGAGCAGTGTGAGACACCTTAGTGAAGGAGCAGTGTGAGACACCTTAGTGAAGGAGCAGCAGTGTGAGTGTGAGACACCTTAGTGAAGGAGCAGTGTGAGACACCTTAGTGAAGCAGCAGTGTGAGACACCTTAGTGAAGGAGCAGTGTGAGACACCTTAGTGAAGGAGCAGTGTGAGACACCTTAGTGAAGGAGCAGTGTGAGACACCTTAGTGAAGGAGCTTAGTGTGAGACACCTTAGTGAAGGAGCAGTGTGAGACACCTTAGTGAAGGAGCAGTGTGAGACACCTTAGTGAGCAGTGAGACACCTTAGTGTGAGACACCTTAGTGAAGGAGCAGTGTGAGACACCTTAGTGAAGGAGCAGTGTAGTGAAGGAGCACACCTTAGTGAAGGAGCAGTGTGAGACACCTTAGTGAAGGAGCAGTGTGAGACACCTTAGTGAACCTTAGAAGTGTGAGACACCTTAGTGAAGGAGCAGTGTGAGACACCTTAGTGAAGGAGCAGTGTGAGACACCTTAGTGAAGGAGCAGTGTGAGACACCTTTGAAGGTGAAGTGTGAGACACCTTAGTGAAGGGAGCAGTGTGAGACACCTTAGTGAAGGAGCAGTGTGAGACACCTTAGTGAAGGAGCAGTGTGAGACACCTTAGTGAAGGAGCAGTGTGAGACACCTTAGTGAAGGAGCAGTGTGAGACACCTTAGTGAAGGAGCAGTGTGAGACACCTTAGTGAAGGAGCAGTGTGAGACACCTTAGTGAAGGAGCAGTGTGAGACACCTTAGTGAAGGAGCAGTGTGAGACACCTTAGTGAAGCAGCAGTGTGAGACACCTTAGTGAAGGAGCAGTGTGAGACACCTTAGTAGTGAGACACCTTAGTGAAGGAGCAGTGTGAGACACCTTAGTGAAGGAGCAGTGTGAGACACCTTAGTGAAGGAGCAGTGTGAGACACCTTAGTGAAGGAGCAGTGTGAGACACCTTAGTAGTGTGAGACACCTTAGTGAAGGAGCAGTGTGAGAGACCTTAGTGAAGGAGCAGTGTGAGAGACACCTTAGTGAAGGAGCAGTGTGAGACACCTTAGTGAAGGAGCAGTGTGAGACACCTTAGTGAAGGAGCAGTGTGAGACACCTTAGTGAAGGAGCAGTGTGAGACACCTTAGTGAAGGAGACAGCTTAGTGAAGGAGCAGTGTGAGACACCTTAGTGAAGGAGCAGTGTGAGACACCTTAGTGAAGGAGCAGTGTGAGACACCTTAGTGAAGGAGCAGTGTGAGACACCTTAGTGAAGCAGCAGTGTGAGACACCTTAGTGAAGGAGTGTGAGACACCTTAGTGAAGGAGCAGTGTGAGACACCTTAGTGAAGGAGCAGTGTGAGACACCTTAGTGAAGGAGCAGTGAGACACCTTAGTGAAGGAGCAGTGTGAGACACCTTAGTGAAGGAGCAGTGTGAGACACCTTAGTGAAGGAGCAGTGTGTGAGACACCTTAGTGAAGGAGCAGTGTGAGACACCTTAGTGAAGGAGCAGTGTGAGACACCTGAAGCAGCAGTGTGAGACACCTTGAAGGAGCAGTGTGAGACACCTTAGTGAAGGAGCAGTGTGAGACACCTTAGTGAAGGAGCAGTGTGAGACACCTTAGTGAAGGAGCAGTGTGAGACACCTTACCTCCTCCGCTCTAGTTTCAATCTTCCTGTGGGACAGGGCTTTAGTCAGCACCTGCACGTGGACACCTAACAGCTACACACACACACACACACACGCATGCACGGGTGGTACACACACACACACACACGCATGCACGCAGAGCACACACACAGCAAAAACTCTTACCAACCATTATGTTACGCAGTCTATGGCTGCTGCATATTAAAAACACAACCTGCCCAGGGAAACGTGTGACTGACATGGACGGGGTAAGTGTGTGTTGGCATCGTACCTTCGACACCCAGCGCAGCTCCGGGCTGGAGTTGAGCATAGCGAAGCCTTTGACGTCTCTGTCAAAGTAAACGTTCCCCAGGTGAAGGACACTCGCAATGACACCGAACAGATGCTATTGGAAAAACAGACAACACATGAAGATCCTCTTTAAACAAAAAAAGCAGACCACACACACACACACACACACACACACATACACACACACACACACACACACACACACACACACACACACATGCGCACACACACACACACACACACACACACATGCTCTCACCTCAGTGTCACTGTCATCAAAGTGGATGACGGTGAGGGCGTTTCTGACAGTTTGCCAACCGTTTTTGTCATTAATAGTGTTCACACTGGCACACTCCCCCTACAGGAGGATAGTATCATTGCAACATTCAGACACCGAACCTTTGTTTTTCTTTTATGAGTATTCCTTGGCAAAATAGAATAGGTAATGTATTGTTAAAGCTTCAGTTTTTCAATGTCTTAAATCTAGAAGATTGGGTGGGACAGGTGTGGGACAGGTGTGGTAGGACAGGTGCGGGAGGACAGGTGCAGCAGGACAGGTGTGGTGGGATGACTGGGCTGGGACAGTGTACCTGTGCCAGGTAGTTATAGTACTGTGTGTCTCTCTCCAAACCCAGCTGTCTCAGCATGTCCTCTTCTCCTCCCTCCACCAGCTGGTAGAAGATGTGGAAATTCCTCTCGCCGTGATTCTGATGGACCACACGGGACTTCTCCAACAGATAGCTGAGGATGTGGCCTCCCACGGCATCGCCCTGTGACAGGAAACGATGGAACTGCAACTTAAAACAGCACATAGGATCATAGGAGTGAGGGAGTGAATGAGTGTGTGTGTGAGAGTGTGTGAGTGAGAGTGTGTGTGTTAGAGTGTGCAACCAAAGACTTGCACAGTATTGCACATGCTAAAGGTACTGCTGGAATAAGTAAGACAGCCGTTAGTGATTAGCCATTAGCAATGTCCATTTAGTCCAATCCTGCTCTTATTATCTGACAGGGTCAGTACAACTGTAGAAACATAGATAGACAGCAAGGCAATAAGAAAATAAGGAGCGGTTTGCAGTTTCAACCTGACTGTCAAACTGGATGTCCATGTACTTCCCAAAGCGGCTGGAGTTGTCATTCTTCAGTGTTTTGGCATTTCCAAAGGACTGTTGGGAAAAATGACATGTTTAATATCACCATTCCTATCTATACTCTAGTCTAACACACCTAATTTGTGTAATCACAGATTCCTTCATGAGGTTTATGTTAGACCACGGGGATAGTGCAGTGGGACAGGGAATAGGACTGAGATTAAGATTGGGATTAAGACTGGGATTAGTGTCCTTAAGATCTGTGAAAGGGGCTATATAATCCAATATATTATTATTATTATTTGGATTAAGACTGGGATTAGACAACATTGAATTGACAGAGGTAACAGAAAAAAAAATCTAGAGAATTCTCCAGCACATCGCTGTATGTTTAAATGTTGATGCTGAATGTGGCTTTGGTGTCCTGACCTCCAGTACGGGGTTGGACATGAGCATGCGGTCCCGCACGGTGTCCAGCAGGGTGCTGCTGGGGCAGCTGACGGCGTAGTACTGCAGGATCTTCTTCGTTGCTTCCGTCTTGCCCGCGCCACTCTCGCCCGAGATCAGGATGAAGTGGTTGTTGGCCTCCGTCAGCATGGTTTGGTAGGCGTTGTCGGCCAGCGCATAGCTGTGTGTGGAAGGGGAGGATGTCATGTCATTGTGTGTCATGGCAACTTGAGATCGCAGAAGGGTCTTCTGATGCATCAGCCTTCAAAACCGATTTTTGTTCTGCTCATCTGGTAAGGTACCTGAGCCAGGCTCAGTCAGCTATAGAGTCGTCTCCTCAGTCTGCTCTGGACTGTGTTCTAGAATAACAGTCTAGGGTCTCTTTTCATCTGTGCTGGTTCATAGGGCAGGGCACAAATGTAGACAGTTGCTGGGTCCTTAGGGAGCGTGTGGAAAGCACGGGGTTATGGGGCAGTTACTGACAGGGTGGGAGGTGGGGAAGTGGGGCAGAGTTGTGGGAGGTGAGGAGAGGTTTGGCAACCACACGCACACACTCACCGTGTGCTTCCTGATGGACACACACACACACACACACACGCACACTCACACACTTACATGTGAGGTGGAAGCTCATAGAAGTTGACCCCCATATAAAGGTCCATGTGTTTCTTGCTGTAGATATCCAGCTCTTTGTAGGGATTCACTGAGATCAGAAGAGTCCCAATATAGGTCTAGAAAGAGACAAAGGAAGAAAGGGAGTACGGATGAAAAAGGATTTTAATGTAAAAAAAAAACAATAAACAAATGATTTATCGTGTGACAAATTCTCATTATAGTCTGAATTTAAATATATGTTCATTCTTAGGTGTATTTTTAGGTTTGGGGAATACAGCAGTGATGTAATCCAGCCTTCTCACTGCTGAACTCACTTTACGCGCCTAGTAACAAAGAGAGAGGTGTAAAGCAGAAGCATGTGTCCCCTGATATGAACTAGTCTCAGGACTCACGTACGTAGATCAGGTCCTCCGAGAAGCGGGTCTTGAGGTTGTCCAGGACCGCCCCCTCGCTGTTGTGGGCGTCCAGCAGCACCAGGTCCTGGATGCCCACTTTGTCCCGAGCTGTGAGCGCCCCCTCCAGGTCCCTTAGACCCATCTTGCCCTTGCCCTTCTGCCAATCAGAGTACAGACATCATTGACTGAAGAGAGAATGGCGTTGGACCATGATTTGTGTGGCTGGATATGATTGGCTGACACCAGGGCTCTTGCATTATGGTCTTGTAGGGACACATCACTGGACAGTTCATTTCACTGTTGCACATTATCAGGCTATCAGGTTCAGAAAATACACAGAATGCTAATATTTTGCATAACTGGACAGAACTCAGTCCATGTGAAATAGCTGAAACGATTTACACATACAGGACTGATTCAGTGATTCACTCATACAGGACTGATTCAGTGATTCACTCATACAGGACTGATTCGCATCGTCCACCTCATGCAAGGACCGTGCCCCACTTCCTAGCTGACTCCACCTGTGATGACCATACAGCTCAGTTTTCAGCTCCAACTCTCTCATGAACGCGTAACCGAGCCGCCGTCATGTTCTTGCTCCTCCCCTGCTGATGTTTAACTAAAGGCCCTGCAGCGCTGTGTTCCTTGGCGCAGCCGTGAGCGGCGTCATCAGACACCGCGTGAGGAGGGCCGGCTGCTCGCCCAGCCTGGCGAGTGACACCGCAGCCCCTGCTCTGCGCACGTGAATGAGCTCCCGGCCGCTGGACATGTGCCCGCCTGCTGGATCAGGTTGCCTCCAGTTCTGTGGCCTTTAAATACATGCAGACACAGGCAGCCCTCCAAACCCCCCTCACCCCCCCCACCCCACTGCTCGGGCTCTGACTGGAGCCCCCGAGGACGCATATTTATGGATCAGGCATAAAAAATATCTTTTGGTCCACGTGTCATGGTGGAACTGTGCTTTGGGGGGGAAAGAGTTTTGAAAAGGGTTGTTTTTGTTGTTAAAAATATATGTTGCATCAGTAGTATGCTTAGAAAGTTTTAGTCAAAGTCGATCTACCAGTTTTTAATTCTTCATTTTGCTAATAGTTGTACAGAGCCTTATGAGCTAGTAGAGTAAATGTGAATAGAGCTTATGTAACTTAATCTTAAATTACTGATGAAAAATGTATTTTTGTTTATTTATGATTTATTTGTTTATTTGTAAGGGCCTGGGGATTCAGTGACATTTTTCACAAAAAGAAACAACTTTTCCCTGCAGTGATAAGAAAAGTAAGAATGGGTTAAATATACAGGTCACATTTTCCTAACGGTCTTTCGGGCCTTCTGCGTGTTTTGGGTCTTCAGATCCTCGTTCCTGATCGTTTTCACGTCTCCTCTTCCCTCCAGTACTGAGAAGCAGAAAATATTTGACTTTCAAATTCCAATAAAAAAACCAGAACATTGAGTCTAATCTGATGTCTGAAAGGCGGTTAAAGGCTCCAGTCCTGCTCCCCTCCACACACACAACCATCGTTAGTTCTCTTCTCAAAGGGGCCACTTTTTTGTCCTGTAAATTCTAAAAAGACGACAGACAATGAGAAAGCGTTTAAAATGCAGTCTACATTCCATTACATATATTCCTTCTGCATATCCTTTCAGAATTTATTCATTAGAAAACATTTAATGTCACACTGAATTTCACACTGGCCAGTCCAGGGGACAAAGGGGGAGATTTTGGCCTATTTGGGCTACAGGGGGAACTGAGAGAGAAGAGAGGGCAAGAGAGCAGGGGGGCAAGTGGGTGAGGGGGGGCGGAGGGTAGTGGTGGGGTGTTGCCTGTGTTTGTCTGATCTGTGCCTCTCCAAATCGGGGCCTTCCTGAGACAGTGGCACAGACTAAACAGTACCGTAACGGTTTGAGTCCTGCTGCTCTCAGGGTCCCTTGTGTAGAACGCCCTCTGGCCAGACAATAGAGACTTGTTATGAGCAGCACAGTAATATGGAGCACTGAACCCCAGAGTTCAAGAAGGGTGGTATGTGTGTGTGTGTGTGTGTGTAGTATGGGTATGTGTGTGTGTGTGTGTGTGTGTAATAATCATGCAATGGGTGATTTCCTCTTACCTGTTGGCCCACAAAATATTCAACTCATCCTATGCACACACGCACATTAACCATACCCATCACTTTATAACCCCCTTCTCCTCAAATATCATACCCTCACAACCTCCACCCCCTCCGCGCCGAAACCTCCACCCCTCCGCCCATCCCTCGGCCTAAGCCAAAGAGGCAGGTGAACAATATCATTGAAGGTCCCCCATTTCAGATGTCAAAACCAATCTCAGTCTCGGGGGTATTGTGGAGTGGGTGGAACTTCACCCCGCCCCCAAACTTCACTCTCTGTCTCTCCCTCATTACATGGGAACAGGCAGAGCCAAACGGAAACACAATGGACAGAGAAACAGAAGGATGCTAATACTTGTGACACACAGAGTGTGATAGGACATCGGTGAAGGAAAAGACGGTTCCTCCCACCAGAACGGCTCCGTGAATCGGGAGAAGAGACACAAAACCACCGCGACAACTGCACTTTGCTCTTAATCAGCTCACGAGGTTCAATGGCCTTTCGTGGAGCGTTCGCATGCCAGCGTTCGATGGAGTCCGTTAAAATGCAGAGGCTCGTCTTCATAGGGTTGCACTTTGCTTTCATTTGAACCCCATGTGATGCTTGTAAAGGTTTCTTCACACACACTACACACTGCAGGCAGTGATGACCTCGTACTTTAAACTCGCCTGTACAAGCCCTAGAACAGCAGGACTACTTTCAATCAGTGTTAGCATTGAGAAACTCAACGGTCTGAATATGGACTTCAGGCACTAATATGGGCTAGATGCTTAAATCCTTGAGAGTTTCCGACAAGCAGTGGGGCACATACAAAGCTACATTATGACCTCAGCCCTCTCACGCTGTCAGATGAGGTGCGGCCTTCTATCTTCTGAGCAGAGGAGCTGTTGTCTTTTAATTAAGAGATGGTTCCTCTGTGTAGCATAGTGTGTCTGTCACAGCCGAGTGGAGATGACCTCATCAGGGGGACAGAAATGGGGAGGGAGGAAAGGAGAGAGTGAGCGAGAAGAAGAGAGAGAGAGAAAGACAGGGGATACTCTATGCCTCAAATATGTTAGGCCAAGAAGAAGAAAAGGTATCCATGACTGGATGTCTTGAAGTGTCCTGGGGGATCCTCTTACACTCTTCTTCTAATATACAGGTGGTAAATCTTACTGTGAGATGCCACTTATCTAGCGTTCATCAATCACCTGACGGTTTTGGGTGAGAAAGCACCTGTACAGAGTTGGTCACATGATGGTTGGGAGGGCAATCCTAGTGCCCAGGATTTGGCATAAGTAATGCTGGAGCACTGAGGACTATGCAATGGCACTAGTTTCAGATACCAGCTGAAGTTTCAGACATTTGATCATAGTATTCCTGTCCAAGTCAAAAGAGCAAGAAATTTAACTTCCAAAAAGATTACACCTAACGTGCATTGATTCGTAGAGTCCATGGTAAAACTAACAGCACATACTCATGACATTTGACATTGTAATTTGTAGTATTTAACATGCAGTATGTACATTTGCTTGTCACCTTTGACCCTTTTTAGCATAGCCCTCTTGGAAATATGCTCTTGTACCTCAAGTGGCCTCACACTAAGCCTCTAGAAAAGTCTTTATGAAAGATATGAAATCCAAAGCCTTCTCCGCTATGTGGGTTTATATATATGATTAAAAAGTTGTTGAACTTTTGTTGAAACGAGAACCTTGCTGCTATGTGCTCCCCTTCTCTGCTCTTCTGAACTGTAGCACACACCAGGATGTTCAGATGCCCATTCCCACCATACCTGCATGTGGTGTGATTCCTCGGAATCCTCACTCAGATGGCATTCAGGTCTGACCAGGTCCTTAATGTCCTCTGTAGAGTTCAGCCTCTACATTAGAAATGAGTGAAGTGTCCTTCTGTGCTGGCATGTGATGCAAAACATCCCCCAAAATCCCACTCAGGTCCTGGAATGCAGCATTTTGTAGAACTTCAGAACATGGAGTAGATCTGGTCCAGGGTTCTGTAGGTGGCCGTCCCTGACACCAGCCTGCTCCGGGCTCCGTGGGGAGGTTGAGGATGTCTGTCTCAGAGCTCAGCTCCTCACGACGATGGCTCAAACCCCTGCCAAAGAACTAAATCATTCATGGCCTGGTCAGGGGGGATCACAGGCAACCATATCTTATTCAGCACTTACCTGGGTGTCTACCTGCTCTACTGGGAGCAACACAAAGATACAGAAACCCAATCTGACCAAACCCAGTTACTGACCGTCGCCAGCCACCCCTCCTGCATGGTCACCTCTCTCAGGCAGACACACCGCTGCCAGGCAGGTCTGGTTACTGATCTTTGATTAGTGAAGTACACAAATACCTAATCACTCTCCAGTCAGGCTCACTCGTTCACTAGATTTGAGGGCGGCGATTGAATGATCCATCACTGTGACCGACGCTAACACCCCCCCACTGCTGGTTCTTTGACCAACTAGGCATGAGAGAAACCACAGTGGGTCTGTATAGTGGGTCTGTATTTCCCCAAAACTGGGAAAGTTGTAGGATATTTCCCATTAAATAAGCTTGGTGTCACAACAAACTGATGTACTGAACTGTACTGTACTGAACTTGGCATCAGTGATCAAGTGTGAAGTGTCACCTCAAGACATGTTGCAATTAAGTGCAAAGGCTATACACTAATCAGTGTATATATGCATGACATGCAAGACTTAGGAGTGTATATGACAAGAACATGCAGGAATTACAAGTATATGTGGCTAGAACATTCAGGATTTAGGAGCATTTATGACTTCAGCATGCACGAACTAGGAGAACACATGACTAGCACAGAAAAGACGTCCTGAAAGAGCATTTGCTCTCTTCTTACATCTTTCCCCATTCGGAGTGGTCCCAGTGCCAAACGGCGTTGTCAGGGCTACCTCACAGCTCTGGTGCTGTTCCCGCCCCTGCATTCCCCCCCCCCCCCCCCCCACCCCGCCACGCCGGTCCTGCAATGCTTGTCCAAGCCTAACAGGCTTTGTGCCGCCTGCTGGGCAGGGGGACCGCACGAGACCCGGCAAATCCCATTACACAGGAGTCCCAGCACTTCACTCTCCCATTAGAGACTCCAAACAGAGAATAAGGCTGCATTATAACACTGACTGAACTGCATTCCCACCAAAACATCCAGCCACCTCCATCTCTCTCTCTCTCTTTCTCTCTCACTCTCTCTCTCTCTATATATATATGCACATATATGCTGCCTGTCTCTCTCACATTTTCTGAAATGCTTTTTCTTAGATCTCCAATGTCTGGAAATCTTTGCTATACCTCAACAAGAGAAAGATCAGTGAAAAATGACATCCAGCCTATTTCTACAATACAACCTCCTGCTATGGTTTTCTTTGTAACTTCACTTGAAATGCAGGTGTTAGGAAAGTTTAAAGGTTGGATTCCCCACTTTAAAGTACATGTGAGAAATGTATAGTGTAGATTGTCCCCAAGAGTGCTTAACTTAAATAGTGTCATGGCACCTCTCCTTGACAACATGCCCTTGAACGTGTGTGTGGTGGCATCTTCAAAGGAATCAAAAGCGAACAATAACAGGAGCTGGGGATGTACTGCAGTCGGCACTGACGAGAACGATGACAGGATGGAGAATTCTGAGCGATGACCCACAGATGGGTCAAAGGTCATATCTGGGGTCAGGGGTGGCTCTATTGATGGCTGTGATGTGTCCAAGAGGATCTTTGGAGGTGAGTAGAACTAGGGCACTGGAGTTTAGACACTACTGATGTAACATCTTACCCCATCATCTTATCCCAACAATATACCCCCAAAACATACCCCAACAGCTTTAACCCCAATGGCTTTAATGTTCTTTATAAAAGAAATCTCAAAACTTAGTGAGTCCACCCAGAGTGCTGTGGTTCCTAACAGGGATGTAAACAATATTGCCCAATGGGTTCCCCTGTTTATAACATCAGGAACTCTGTACACAGCTACACTGTGATGGTGTAGCAGTAGTCCTGTATCTGCTGAGAATATTATTTTATTACCTGGGCAGGTGTTGCAACAGAACGCTTTTGTGCTCTTTTGAACAATCTTGTGTTACTACAACTTACGGTGTTTTTATGTTTTAATATACGTGCTTCTCCAGTGGGAAAGCTTTGGTCTTGGTCCAGAGTTAAGCCGACAGGCTCTTCAGATCGTGCCCAGGAATGCTGGCACTGCAGAGTCAACACACACACTCTCTGACCCTCTCTACTGGACTGACACACCCACTCTCTGACCCTCTCTACTGGACTGACCACTCTCTGACCCTCTCTACTGCACCACTCTCTGGCCCCTCTCTACTGCACTGACACGCCCACTCTCTGACCCTCTCTACTGGACTGACACACCCACTCTCTGACCCTCTCTACTGGACTGACACGCCCACTCTCTGACCCTCTCTACTGGACTGGACTGACACACCCACTCTCTGACCCTCTCTACTGGACTGACACGCCCACTCTCTGACCCTCTCTACTGGACTGACACGCCCACTCTCTGGCCCTCTCTACTGGACTGACACACCCACTCTCTGGCCCTCTCTACTGGATTGACACGCCCACTCTCTGGCCCTCTCTACTGGACTCACACGCCCACCCTCTGGCGCCCTCTCTACTGCACTGACCCGCCCACTCTCTGACCCTCTCTACTGCGCCCACCCACTCTGCACTGGCCCTCTGACCCTCTCTACTGCACTGACACGCCCACTCTCTGACCCTCTCTACTGCATTGACACGCCCACTCTCTGACCCTCTCTACTGGACTGACACGCCCACTCTGACACGCCCACTCTCTGACCCTCTCTACTGCACTGACTCTCTGGCCCTCTCTACTGCACTGACACGCCCACTCTCTGGCCCTCTCTACTGCACTGACACGCCCACTCTCTCTCTACTGGACTGACACGCCCACTCTCTGACCCTCTCTACTGCACTGACACGCCCACTCTCTGACCCTCTCTACTGCACTGACACGCCCACTCTCTGACCCTCTCTACTG